>PVIA01013455.1:0-32045 GCA_004024845.1 Tonatia bakeri | reverse complement strand
ACTAAACATTTTTCCTTTGAATCATTATTGATCATAATTAGTGAATCTCACTAATCAGGTTGATCATGAACTGAAAGAAAATGTGTTTATGTTTCAATGATGCCCAGACCTCAGGAACTGATCCATAAACTCCTTACATTGTCTCTCAAGGAGATAGCTTGAACAAAGGTTGTAAACTTGCAGTATGTAATATTTCTGTGTTGAAATGTGGAAAGAATTATGAAGCGAGCTGGGATAAGAGAAGTGGCTCAGGGAATGGGGGAAAGGTAATGTCTTGGTTCAATGACAAGAGCAGTGTGCTGGCACCAGCATCAGGAGGCACTAGGCCTGGACCCATCTCAGCTCTTCCCTCTGTGTCCCTATTTCTCATTTATTAATAGGGGAATGGGCTGTGGTCTCGACAGTCCATCAAAGCTCTTAAATTCTGTGTTTCTGCAAAAACAACACATGCTCTTTTCTGTGCCACTTTGGAAAGGGGACACACTTGTAATCTGGTGTAATTATATGCCCACTTCTCTGTGCTGACCTCTAGTAGTATGTGGAATGTTCAGTGCATTTACCTTTCTTCTCAAGACTTTTCTCACTTCAGTCTGCTATTCAGTGCACACTCAATCTGGACACATATTTGATTCATTAAGGTAAACTAATATGTGACTTGTCCTTGGGTGACCTTGTTGTTCTCATAACCTTCCATTTTCCTGTGGAATGGAAAAGAGTTAGTGTGACCTTAAAAAATGGCTTCCAAGTGAACTTGCATTAGCTTTCTAACTACGTGGTTCCTAGTGAGTGATGATGTAAATTATGTGCATTTTTGAGAAGTTAGTTCTATAAATAGACTCCAACCTATCTTAAAACCAAAGGTTTTTTAGGATAAATGAAATACATCTCTGAAATTGTTAAAAAGGCTCCCCTTCTGTAATAAAAACTAAAAATAAAACCCATCTAACCTAATAATGGGGGCAATGTGTCTAAAATTATACATATAGAGAGATATATTGGTGATGGTCATGATGACCCTTTTGTTCTGAGCTATTAGAAGTAAGTAGAATATAAAGTAATTAAAATAACAGAATTCTGGGAAATGGTGGAATGAGAAATTAAAAGCTGTGATATAGTTTTATGTTCTTGTGGAAATCCATTGATCATAATTAGCACATAAGTTAAATCAGAATGAATGGGTAGATTACAGGAGTAATATTATAGGTTATGGATAATGTCTTGTCTTTTTGTTTAATGGATATATGATTGGTTCTCGAATGCTGTTCAACTGGTAATGGAGATGGGTTTCTCTTAAAAGCCCTTCTTCTAGGCTTTCATGGCACCAAGACTTTACGGTTTTCTTCAAGCATGATGTAGACACAGTGCACGTGCTGGCAACTTAAACAGGGCTAGAATAAGCTGCTCCAGGGTGAAGGACAAAGGTCAAACAATCAGAAGTGGCCATCTAATGCAGAGATCATCAAACAGGCATGTCGTCAATGGACTCGGGTGAGAATGTTGGAAATTAATCAGCTTGGGGTTTAGCCAGGCTGATTACCTGTGCCTTGGAATGTGAGCATGCGATGACAGGCCTGAGAAACTACAGTAATAGGAGTCCATTTCCAACAAAGGCTGGGAAGACAGATCAATTTGCAATATTCTCTTCTGCACCCCTGCAACAAAGCAGACACATGAAAGCAGAACATTAAGGGATGCTCCCAATGAACTGGACAAATCAATAAGCATCAGTGGTAAAGAAAAAATTTCTTATTCTCTTGAGTACCCTGAGGAGTTTTCCATGTGGGGGGGGTGGGGGGGAAATGATGAGTAGTGGTGGCCTCTGTCATGTTCCAGTCACCTGCAGGGTGCTGCCTCCTGCCTTCTCAAGGTGAACACTGCTAAGCATCAGGTGAAGCAGGATGTGGGGGAGTGTTCTAGAAATGACTACCTCTCATTAGAAATAGATGTGCTATGCTGGCTGGGAGGCGGATGGACAATTGTGTCTGTAGCCTCAGGGGGAAACACTGAAAGAAGGGTCAAAACAGAGTAAAGTGGTGGGTTCCCCTGCCTTCCACACATAGTAAAAGTACCAGGTAAGTGTTTTCTGCTGTCAGGGTTGAAGGGCTGCATAATATTCAAGGTCTTTATTTTCAAGGACTTGAGTCAGAGCTGGAGAGCTGGAAAAATAGCAGACAAAGAATAGGCAGGAAGCAATTTAGAGATAGAAGAATATGCTGAGGTCTAACACAGGCTATTAATGGCATGATTCCAGTCTTGGCTTAATATGACAGACCTAGATTTCACTGTGAACATGTGTAGTTGTGTGTGTGCATCTGTGCAAGAGTGTACACATGTGTGTGAGTGTGTGCATCTCTGTGTGTATATAGAGAAATGAGAAGAAATAGGACAAGCAAGAAAGGGACCGTCAGGGTAAGCACTTTCTGAAACTTATGAGACTGTCAGACCAATTCTTTTCTCTTCTAAATCATTTCCCGTAAAACAAGGAGATGATTATCTGACTGCTAGAGGAAAGTGGGGGTATTATATTTCATTTCGGGGAAATGTAGATTTATGGCAGATGGAATGGTATTTTTTTTTAAACCAACAACCCGACAATGGCAGAGTTCATAGAGTGAGTTAAACCGCCTGCCTATGTTTTGTGTTTGAACCCGTTGGGAGTTATACCCGTTTGTAGTGGTTTCAGGGGCTGTGCCATTGGCGGAACTCTTGCTGCAGGAGTAAAAGGAAGGAGGAATAGACCATCTTATGCTTGGTCTCTAAAAAAGCACTAACACAAGTAGTGCTTTTTCGGTATTTGTCCAAGGTATTCTGCAATTAGAGACGTCTGTTTGTGAGGAAAATGGTTAAAGTGGATTTTGCAAAGGAAGAGGGGGTTAATTCATTGACTAGTTGTAACAAAGTATCTATTCGGTATGAGACAGTGTGCCAAGTACTGGGGCTGAGACTGAACTGGCTGGCAGGCTGCTGACTGCAGGAAACTCATAGTCAGTGGTGATGGTGGGTGATTAACCAGACCGCTCCATTATAAAGTGATAATTTGCAGTGGGGGCACATAACAGGTACTAGGGAGTGCAGAGAAGGAAGGGCTAAGCACTCCTGGGTGGTAGGGGAAGTGAGTCAGGACGAAGGAATCAGCAAGGCAGTGGGGGAAGTTCTGGAGAATGGGAAGAGCAGGGAGGCCTGGAAGAGTAGTGTGCATTTGAGGATCTGCGAGTGTTTTGGGTGGACTGGGCTGTGCGTGCACACTGACGAGGGGTGGGATACAGAGAGTGGGTAACAGCCTGTGGCAAGGGAGGGCAGAGTCCACTTTTGAAGGTTCCGATTTTTCATAGAGGTGGGAATGTGCTACGATTACTTTGATTGATGAAATTAAGCTTTTTGACTAAAAGAAAAGGCATTTCTCCCTCATCATTTTTAACTGGATGAAAAAAGTACCTTAAAATACAACTCCCATCCACAAGATGAGAGTCATGAAAATACAACATCTTCTCCAAGTTAATATTCCCCTCTTCCCTCAACAGTGCTTTGTATTGAAATGGAGGTGCCCCGTATTGAAAGTCAGACCTCGCATCATCTCGGTCTATCCCCTGGAACTCATCCGGTTTGTCAGAGTTATGCACAGGCATGACACAGTAAGCTAGAGCCTTCCCAAAGTGTGGTCTGATTGTCAGGGAGTGCGGGGGACAGAGTCTTTCCAAAGTGCTTTATTAGCCACCCTGGTTACTGTCATGTTAATAGCCACCTCACACTCTTTGCTGATCATAAACCTGCAAGAATGAAAACTTCAGGTCTTTTTTCATGTCAGTGACAGAAAACCACTCCTCTGTCTTTATGTAGAACTAGAGTTCAATGTTTTGAATGCCAGTAAAGCTTAATCCTTAATAAGTCTTAATCACAATTTTCTTTTTGAATCCCAATTGTGTTCATCACAAATATGATAAGCCTCGATTTTGTAATTATAAAACAGACATTTGTAGTCTGATTTTAAAAGAACACATCAGATTGCAACAATTGTCAAAATGAAAACGTAAGACAGTTGTGTAGTAGTCCCTGTCATGGTCACACCACGGTGTACTGCACCACGTTATTCTGTTGTTGGGCAGTCAGGTGGTTTTCTCTATTTAACCGTTACAGAAATGCTGCAACAATGATATTTTTGCATATTTTTACTTCTTCTTTTGTATTTTCCCATGTAAAGATCTATGATAAATTTCAAGGGTCGAATTACTAGGTCAGAGATAAGAAGTGTTTTTATGGTTGTTAAAATGCAATGTTTTCTAAAACTCACATTTACTAGAAATGTGACAACTGTCTAGGTCTTCGATCTTGCTATTACTTATTGAATCAGACATGACAGGTTCAACTCAAGGTACTGTCATTCCGTCTTCCTTTCTCATTTGGTGCTACACAGAGGAGAGCTTTTGTGGGCTACATAAAGGCCGAGATCTTGCTCACCACCATGTTCCCAGTTTCTGACGCACAGTGGAGGCTCAATAAATACTTGTTGAATAAATAAGATGCCTTCTGAGTTCTGTAACATTTTTTTTGAAATATCGTTCATTAACCTCATTAAAACATAAAGGATCAATGTGGAATGATTTGTTGTTGGTGAATCCTTTGGATCCCAGTGCTCACCAGTTGATTTCTTGAGGACTCCCTTACCATTGTTTAGTCATGAACTTTATTTTTAAATCACATTGCATTATAAATGAAATGATCTGTTTACGGGCCAACAAATTTACCTAAATTGGAAACAAAGAAGTGATTTCCAATATTGTATACTCTGGATTACATCATACTTTTTTCAAAGGACATGGTTGAGGATTTGTATGTTTTTCATAGTTCTGCGTAATATTTTTCTATATGCATTATTCTTGCTACCATTTATGTAACAAATGTTTACTGAGGGATTACTACATACTAGATACTTGGGATATAGTTTAGAGCAAAGCAATCGCATTCTTTGCCCTCATGGAATATTCTAGTGCAGAAGACAGCCATCAAAAAGTAATTAAAGAATGCTTTATTTTTTAAGTATGGAGGGCTTGCGGAGCCAATTATGGGCTGACATAATGAGCCATGGAAGGCTTTCTGGAGGAAATAAAATACACTAAGTCCTAAAGTATAAATAAAAGTTACCTAGTGGTAAGTGCATATTAGGTAAGGGGGGCAGTAATAGGAAATAGCATGTGCGAAGTGCTGTGCTCCGGTGCCAGAGAGAGAACACTGAGGAGAGGAACTCAGAGGGGACCTGAAAACCAAATGAAGTCAAGTGTGGGTAGGCCATGGAGAGTGGGGCAGGCTGAGGCAACGTGAAGGATTTGGGTTTTTGCCGGAAGGCAATGGTAAGCCACTGAGGGTTTTAAACGGAGGAATGTGGATCAGATGGGCCACAGAAAGAAAGCAGTCTTGTATGTTTTGATTTATACTGAACATGATTCCATTTGTGTTGTAAAATAGGTAAATGAATTGAATTCCTTCTGAGTTTCCTCTTGCTCTCTTGATATGCTTTTCTTCAAACTCATCCAAATGTGTCACCAAAATAAGGAGGCTCTAGACTGAGCTTTGCACTTAAAAGTCCTGAGCTAGTGGTTTCTACCTTCCCTATTCCAGAGATGGAAAACCACCTTTGAACCGGGTAGCTGTCCATCTGTAAAGGCAGCTTCCGGACAGCATCTGTAGAACCAGCTAATCCATGCTGTCTACTTTTTTGAAGCTCAACTCTGTTCTGGGCCCTGGGTCCCTCATTCTAACAAAATTTAGAAATTTTGTTGGTTTGTCAATAGATGATTTCATTTACATTGCATCATGATTAAAATAAAATCTACTACTAAACGACGCTAAGGTGGCCATTCCACTGTGGGTCCTGGAAGGAAAGTGCAGCTGCAGAGTGCAGTGGCAAGGCGGTGTGTGTGAGATGCAAGGCATGGTGTTTCTTTCTTTCTTATTTTCCAGACTTCTCCCACTTGCACAGGATGAAATCATATTTACCATGCTGCCAGCTGGCCTGTCTACAGAGATCACTCTAGAAGCCAACTGCTTTGTTGAAATCTTCCTTCTCCTTTTTTTGGGGGGGGGCACATATATTTGTTCACATAATTGCTATGGATGACTTGACTGGCTGAGAGTTCCTTGGTACTACCAGAAACCAGGTGGTTAACTGCATCGATGACTAGGTATGAATTAGAGGACCTACCTGGACCTGAGTATATAGTTTTATATTAACAACAACTAAAATGACTGCTCTCCCCCACTGCCCTACTATTAGTTGAGTGTCTGTAATGTGCCAGATGCTATGCTAGATGCCTTGCATACATTTTCTATAATCTTTACAACTGCCCTTTAAGGTAGGTATTCATATTGCTACCATTTACTATATCAGCAGGCTCTCAGAAGGGAACAAATGGCCTACTCAAATTAGGATAATTTGCAAATAGTTTAATAAAGGGACTCTTTACAAAAGTGTGGTTAGGGTAAGAGAAATCCCAAGCATAGGGTACCTGGGGCTAGTAACAGTGGAGGTCCATTGTTACAAGTCTAAGACTGAGGAGGGAGGGGAAGGTGTGATTGCGGGGGGAGGGGGAGGGCTGTTTGATGATGCTGTCAACAGGAGTTGAGTCTGTTAAGGGGTGAGGTTGTTATTCAGCAATCCTGGAACAATGGAGCAAAGGGGATAAATATTCCAAGGTGGTGGAGTAGCAGTGCAAATGGAAAATATCTCATACATCTATGAAATTTCTCAATGCATTTATTCCTCTTTTTTCCTCCTTTAGTTCTCTTTCTGTTATTGGAGGTGGTGACTTCAGTGTTCAGGTATTTGATCCATGAACATTGTGGCCTCTCAGTTGTTTTACCCCTTCACCTTCAAAACCCTTCATCCTTCCAACTACTTTGCCAAATCTAATGGTCATGCTCATGACCTTATCATCACCACTGTCCTCCTTCATTGAGACCTTCAGGCCAGGGGTACTTCCCCTGGTTCACTGTTGTTTCTTGTCCTCATAGCCACACTTCCTACCTTTCCAGTTAGGATTCCCTGGTTCATGGTTAGTATCACCCCTGACTCCTTTGCCCCTCTCTGACTTGGGTCCTCCTGATAAAACCTGGCTGTGGTTAATGCCATCCAATTGCCTCCTACATGCCTGCACTTGAGTAGCCAAAACTTCTTGGAGAAAATATACAATTGGGCCAACTGATTACATATTCAAATCAGGACCACAAATCTCAAATGAACTCATATGCACCTTTTATTCCTACCGCATTGCCCTAGTAGGGTGGTGCTTCCTTTCTCATCAAGTTACTTAATACCTTCTTTCCTCCTTTCTCCTGCATTCTCTCCTGGTTACCTCCTAGTTGAGGAGCTCTCCTTATGTTTTACTAAGAAAACCAAAGCAGCGAAGAACTTCCCCACTTCCCACCACCTATATCTGCCCACATCTGTATCTATATTCACGTCTTCCACTTCCCTCCTGTTACGGCTCTGTCCTTATTTAAATCAAACCCATCCACGTGTGTTCTAGACCCTGCACCCATCCGTTCTAAAGACCTTTGCCGTACTTTTCTTGTTTTCTGTATCCCATTTCTCAAAAAAGGTGATTCCCATGAGCATCGAAACACATTCTGATATTTTCTATCTAGGCACACACACAAAAACTCACTTGTACCGCATTATTTTCTCTGCTTCTCTTCACAGAAAATGTCTTGATTCTGTTGTTTGTACTTTCTCTACCTCCTGACCTCACATTCTCCCCCAATCTGCTCCCAGTTCTGCGGTTCCACTGAGAGTGTTCTTATCAGAGTCACCGGTGACCTTCTTGCATTTAAAATCCAGTGGTTAACATTTTGTCAGAAGCTCATGATACAACTGACTACCCTCCTTTTTGAAACAATTTTGCTCATCTTTTTTGCAAGAGCTCTTTCTGGTCTTGCCCCCACCACCCTGGCAGCTCAGTCTTAGTCTCCTTTTGCTGGCTGCTTCTCCTCTGCTTGACCTCCAAAGGATGGCGTGACCAAAGTCTCTCACTTCTCTCCATATGCACACTATAGCTAGATAATCTCATCATCTGTTCAGTGATTGTGCTGAATTTTTTGTCACTATCTCGGATCACTTTCCTGAACTTATATATTTAACTGCTATTTAACCTCTCTATTGGTTGACTAGTTAGATACTACTGCGAGGTCTCCCGAATATTTCCTCTTCTTGAATATACACCTAGACTGCACACTGCAGCCTCCCTTACCAGTAGGTGTGGCTGTGTGACAGATTTCTAGCTCATGGCATGTGAGCAGAAGTGATGTACATCCCTTTTAGGTTTGGCCCATTAAAACCTCTCACATGTGATTGTCTATACTCTTTATCTTTCAAATGGATACAGATGAGCCCAGTGACTTTTAAAGCCAAATGTTGAAGATGGATGGGCCATAACAAGAAGGGAACATGGATCTCTGAATCACCACTTGGAGGACAGCCGCCTACCAATCAAGAATAACTGATTTGGATTTTAACTGAGCAAGAAATAAAATCTTATTGTATTAAGCCATTGAAGTTTGGTGTTTCTCTGTAAGAGCAGCTAGAATTACCTTAATGAAGATAGCATCTTAACTTTAACCTGCCCCAAGCCGAACTTTTATTTCCCTATATCCCATATCTGTTTGTGTCTTACTCTTGCCCGTCTCAGTAAGGGGGGCCACCATTCATCAGCTGCTCCACTAGACGAGTGCTTGCCATGTATTAGGTACTCATTGATACGTGCTGAATAAATGCGTGTTATCCTTGGTTCATCTCTCTCTCTCTCTCCCTGACATCTAATCCATTAGTAAGCCCTATAAGCTCTATTTCACAATACCTGTCCCCATCTCTACTGGAACCATCTCAGTACAAACTTCTGTCACTTACCACCAGCATTATTGCAGCAGCCTCCTAACTAGACTGCTGTGTTCTTTCACCCTCTAATCCAATCCTTTCATAGCAGCTAGATTGATTTTCTGAAAATGTAAATCATGTTCTCCTTGTTAAAGACCCACACTGATTTCCCACTACACTCAGAATAAAATTACAGTCCCAATGCTGGTCTACAGGGCCCCTGGAATCTGGCTGCTGCACCCTCTCTGAGTGCGTGTTGTCCTACCTACTCAGAGCTTGCTCACGAAACTCTGGCTACATTGGCCTTCTTTCTGTCTATGAACACATCAGGTTTGTTCTCATCGTAGGGCTTTTCTCTGGCTGTTTCCTCTGAAATGTTCTTCCTGTGTTTCTTATGGCCTGCTCCTTCTTCTTATGGCAGTCTCAGCTTCCATGTTCCGTCCTCAGAGAGGCCTTCTCTGGTCTTCCAACATAAAGAAGCCCCTAGTCACTCCCTATTGCGGCACCCTGTTTTGTCTTTCTCATTGTACTTAGAAGTATTTGACTTTTCAAATGTGTATTTTATTGTCTTCCTTCTGCTTCCACAAGGGACTTTGCTAACCTTGTTCAACAGTATATTCCCATCACTAGGAACAGTGTCTACCATTTAGTATGTGCCTAATGTGTAGCTCAAAATTATTAAGAAATTTACCCAAACTTACACAAATTTAAACAATCTTGCCTCTTTGATTTATTCAAGGCTTGTATGTGAGTTGGTTAGCTTGTTGCCTAGATGAATGCTATTGATGATGATTATTATTAAAAAATTTTTTAATTTTACAAAACTAATGTTTTCATTGCATAAAATCTAGAAAATACAAACAAGCAAAAATTTTAATTAAAGAGCAATTGCAATATAGCCTTCCTGAGCTAATCATTATTAATATTTTGGTATTTCTTTCTAATTATTGTACACATACTAAGCAAAAGCAACATCATTTTCTCACAGAGGAATATTGGACATGTCTTTCCATGTTATATTATTCTTGTTCAACAAGCATCCTCTTGGAGGGAACTTCAGCTCAGCTTCAAGTTTGTGGTGGTTATTTCTTTGGAAAGTTTCTTTGGGTCTGCCAAGTGCACATAGCCTCTGGTCATGGTCCCGCACCTCTGCAGGCTCTGGATGATGTCAATTTATCACTGCCATTCTCCGGGGGGCAGTGTTGAAAGATAATGTTGCGCTCTCTGTGGTTAATTTTTTTGTTCTTAGAGCTAAAGAGTGAGACCTATTGTAGATTTCTGAGACCCAGCTGGTCCAGTGGTGACAGGCTAATGTCTCCCAGAGTGACTGTAGCAGGTTGCATATTGGCAGTAATGAAACTGACCTCCATTACATGTAATAAAAATAGGAATCTTCATAAAAAGCTAAACAAGAGAGGGGCACAGTAAGGGCTGCATCCTTCTTGCCTTAGGTCCTGGCAAATTGTCATGTAGTTACCGAAGCCCCAGAAGACAACACATTCTGTTGTGGCTCAGTTACAATTTACTTTTCAAATGCTGTACAGGCACAGTTACAACTAATGTAGAATACAAGACCAGAAGGCCAGAAAAAAAAGGAAATCAAACTTAATACCCTGTAGGTAAAAAAAATTTAAATGAATATCTTAATAGATTTTTGGAATGATTAGTCCAAAGACATATTTTAACTCTGCATTTGGTCAAAGATTAGTGAATTTGGTTCATTAATAATTAGAGGTTAAGGTGAATCAGCTTCTTAGTTCATGTTGCTATCTACTCAAATTCCACAGATAAATCTTATCAGCAGGCCTCTTCTGTAGTTCTGCAAGGGAGCTTTCTACAAGACATGGTGTAGTAGGCTGAATAATGTGCCCCACCCCCATAAAAAGATGTTCACACGCTAACTCCCAGAATTTGTGAATATGTTATCTCACGTGGCAAAAAGGACTTAGAAAGCAGGATCAAAGTAAAGATCTTGAGAAGGGAAGGGTATACCAGATTTTCAGGATGGCTCCAGTGTAATTACAGAGGTCCTTACGAGAGAGGCAGTCAGAGGGACATGATGTACGGACGCCAGCGCAAGTCAGAGAGGAGGAGAAGATGCTGTGCCGCTGGCTTTGGAGAGGAGGAAGGGGCCGCAGACGGGCCAAGGAATGTAGGTGACCTCTGGAAGCTGGAAAAGGCAAGAAAACGGATTCTTCCCTAATACCTGGTGAAGGACTGCAGCCCTGTGGACACACATGTAAGGCCTCTAGAACTATTAACTAAAGTATTGTTTTAAGCCACTGAATTCATGATTAATTTTTATAGCAGCAATAGGAAACTAATACATATGGTCCGTTTACAGTTTGGAGGAGACTCTGAGCTAGGATGAGACGGCAGTTCTGACCCATTAGCAGGTGGTGTCTAGGATTCTGGGTTGAGAGTGGTTCTGAGACTGAGTCCAGATGGACTCAATGAGAAATACTATGATCAATTAGCAATGGCTGCCTGAGGTTCAGGATGCTCATCTGTGCCTCAGATCTGAATATTTCTGTGGTGATTGGGGAGATAGCCTACAGAGCCTAACAATCAAATGCTCCATGCAGCTCTGGAAGATGACTGTCACACTGGACAGTGATGCAAACGGAGATGGCTAAAGTGTGTGTGTTTCAGCGAACAACACGGCTAAGTTTCTTGAAATAGGAAAATTACTAGAGTTACTCAAATTTTCTAATATTTCAGAGCCCTCAGTTCCCCTCACATTAGTGAACCCACTGATTTGTAACTCTGTCATTTGAAGCCATCTTACTCCATTTTACTGTCAGTGGAAAAACAAACTAAGCAAAATGTTTTGGGATAAAGTATGAGAAATTTCCCATTTTTTAAGACATGGAAATTAGGGAATTTCACTTGTAAAAACAGAGCCACAAAACACTTAGTACCACCAAGTGTATTCTGTCTTTCTCATACCATTTACTTTTAACTTTACCCCCTTTCCCCTGTCCCTTATCTCCTCTGTTCAGGTATGTGGACACCTAGTACCCCTATTAAGGGGAACAGGATCTCCTGGGAACAGACATAGGAACTTGAGGATGAATCATGACTTAAGTGTTGAGGACTGTCTTGGTGAGTTAGAACCAAGACCTGTTGTTTGTTAACAGCCTGGCTGCTATTATGTGTCCTCTTCTTTCCATGGTACAACTACTATCTGTAAACTCACAGAGGACACCCTTGGCAGCTGCAGGACATAATTACCACATTCCAGAATATCTTTCAGGCATTTGGATCTATGACTACCTCTTTGGATTGCTCCCCTGCTAACTAATATGTTACTGGCTTGACACAATTGACAGCCGGCTGTGCCGGTGGCTAAAGGACTGCCTCTGGGGCTGTCTCAAAATGAGGTTAATGATGGGCTAGATGAGCTCCCTGGGTTTCTTAGACATCATCTACCTGGGAGCAGAGTATGTGTGGGGCTCTGGGATGATGGCAAGGGTGGTCTCCCCACACAGTCAGATGTACCGAATGGGCCAATTATTCTTCTAGGTGGACCATGGGGATTGTTTTGCTAATTTTGAATGTAATTAAAACAAAGCAAAGTAAAGCAAAGCTAGACAACTCCTGCAGCCACAGAAGGCCCAGAGGGGAGAGGATTCAGAAGTGAACAAAGCTGCATCTTCTTCTGGGGATAGACGTAGGGGAGGGGGCTCCCTTCAGCTTGCTCTCCCATGTTCCCACACTCATTAGGACAAGATGCAGGCTAATGGGGTTCAGGCTGAAGCTGCAATCTCAGACCAAAAGGATGCTTCATGGTTATTTAGATGAACTCACAATATTACAGATAAAGAAACAAAATCTCTGATGAGGGAAATGCTTTCTCAGGGATTCTTAACTTGTTAGTAGAGGAGTCAAAACCAGAATGCATTGCTCCCAAATTCTAGCTGGGGAGGAAGACATCCTGAGGATGTGCTGACTTGGGCTGGAAGATTCCCACACAAATTTTGAGCACCCTGTGGGCAGGAATTATGCTTGTTCATGTCTTCATCTGTTGCATCTGGTTCCTGGACAATAGAAGATGCTCAGTGAATGTTTGTTGAGTGAACTAATGAACGCTGCATGAATAGTTCAGAGAGGTGGAAGAGTTGAAACTTTCATCAATGCTCAGAAACCAGAATGGACTTCTAAAGCATGAGATTGGCTTTATCTTTATTGCCTGGTTTATTTTTTTTAACCTTCATCAATCTTGCAATTAGATTAAAAACAGATCACGGAGCAGAGTGTCTAAAACTCTGTCTCTGTGGAGCTACACTGTTCAGCATATTAGCTAATAGCCACATGTGGCTATTGGAATGTGGCTAGTTTGAAATGAGATGTGCTACAAGTGTGGTACGTACACCCAATTTTAAAGACAGAACAAAAAAGGGGAATATAAAATATGTCCTTAATATTTTTAGAACATTAATTGTATGTTGAAATGATAATGTTTTACATATGTTGAGTGTAATATGTTAAGATTACTTCTGTGTTTTAAAACCTTTTTCTAACATGACTACTAGAAAATTTGGAATTATACAAGTGGTTCATGTCTGTGGTTTGCATTCTGTTTCTGCTCGACGTCACTACTATAGAGCATCCATTTCTGTATTTGGTTGGCAAGTGAGGTCTAAGACTGGATTAGGCGGTAGTTGTTTATTTGATTAAAGTATCAACCAGTTAACAGCTTAATAGTAAATATCCAAAGGATTACTATTAACAGTAGCATTTAGTGGAGATACGTCATCTTAAGTCAGTTCCATCAGTAAATTTGCCCATGTGTCTGCTGGAGACAGGACCTCAGAGAGGCTAAGGAACGGGGACCAGGAGTGGGAGCCAGCATTGCAGGACTCCACAGCCTGTGCTCTCTACCTCGGATTTTGAAGCATGGTGTTTCAAGATGATGGTGTGGTGTGTTCCGGACTGACGTATGCCACAAACAATTTATTACACACAGTAGGTAAAGTCGCAAAGCTTGTGATTGCTTCTTTGTACAAATTAGATCTGATTCGAAGACATCTCTAGTTTATTCCTCTTCTTGCCTTGCATTCTGACAGGGAACTGGGCACGCCCATAACAGGATGGCAGATGACATCTCGTCCTGCACCATCTTCTGCCTTAGTTACTGTGTATGTACCAGGCAAATTAAGCTTCTGTTAATCTTTGAACCCACCAATTCTTTCTATTCTCAGGGCTTTTGCTCTTGTGTTTTCCTCTTCTTGAACATAATTGGAAGTCAATGCCTTGAATTTTAGCACTGTGAATTTCTTCTCATCCTTTTAGTCTCTGCTTAAATGTTACCTGCCCAGAGGTAGTTCAAAGTTGGTCCCAGCTTGTAGTTTCTATGTTAGACCCTTGTTTGTCTTTTCATGTTACTTATTCTAATGTGTAATTATTTAATTCACCTGTGGTTAACGATTTACTATTAGCTTCACAGGCAGAGGCACAGGATGCACTTACTCACCTCGGTGTCTCCAACCTGAATGGGAATACAGGCTTCATTTCTTTTAGTTGAATGGTGAATGAATGCAACCATGCATGTTTAAGAACACAGATGCTGAAATTATATGTCATCTCCAGAAATGCTCACTGTTTCACACAGGCAGTGGATATCACTGGGGAGTGAATCTATTTTCATGATTGCATGTGAGGCCAGTTTGGGGAAGGAACACAGATGTCCTCACCAGTTTGAGGTCACATAGGTGAAGGAATGGCTGAATTGAGGTGGGTGAAAATGTAGTTTAATGTACCAGAGTTCATCTCTATGCACAAAGCAAGAGACCTGCTTAAAACCCCCTGGGGTCCACTACTTCTTTAAAGTTGAGAAGTTCCTCAGTGACCTGAATACCTCTGTCCTGCATTTGATACATTAATAATATCATTAATTAGAAAGATACAACAGTAGTAGCAGTGCTTTGCTTAATTTTAACACAGTTTACTCTCCATTTCCTCTTGAATGTGGTGCAAGGCACTGTCAAAACTGAAAGGGAATGGGACAAGTTTTGTCTTGTGAATTGTATCTAAGAATTTCTCAATATGCTTTAGGATGAGAGGAGCCACCCAAAATTTTGCAAATCAGGATTAGGAAGCAACAGGGATGGGCAAGGGGTGTTTCTAGGTAATTTGGGGGTGGTAGAGGGCACTCCCATGTAGATTTTGTTTTTTTTTTCCCAGGTGGTGGCCTTTAGGAGAAAATACCGTAAGTAGGGCCCTTGGAGATGATGTTCCTGCCTGGGGTTTGGGGAGGTTCCAGGCCGGATTTGGTGACCACAGGCTGTATGGAAGGCTCAGCATGTTCAGCTCTGGGTTTCTTGGCTGTCTGGCATGGGCTTTTGCCTCCTATTCATGTCACACACACAGACCTCACGTGCCCCTTTCCTGCTGCTGCTCCTGGCTGGGGGGAGAGCTAAGGGCAGATGTTTTCAGGAGTGGCAGCTGTGGAGCCGAACTCTTGCCACTACCCTTATTTCCACATGGAAGCAGCTTCTATTAAAGTCAATTGGAGGTGAAATAGATCAGCCTCTGATTCCCTTCTCAGGGGGTGCTAGTTTTTTCAGCCCAGACTGGTCAAAAATTAATATGCCATCATTCTGGCTTGCAAGAACATCTAATGCCGGGTCAATGTGAACCCAATAATAGAATATCAAATTGCTTACAATGACGATGCTGTGAAGTTTGCACATGTGTGTATGGGGAAGAAAAAACAGGTGAAGAGATGAAGCTGTAGATCCCTGGGCCAGCTGTCAAAGAGAAAAAGCCTTGATGCCGGCGACAGGAGCTAAGCCCATCCTTTTCAGTTCTTTTAAAGTGAAGGTGGGTTTGAGCAGAGAAAATCCTATTGTGCTGAATGATTCCGTTGGGGGAGAGGTGGAGACTTTGGAATATAAATGAATGCCAGTGAGTTGGAGAATAAAGATTCTCCCTTATCCATGTATTATGGGCTTCATGTGTGATGAGCATGCGTGTTTCCAGATTAACCCCAGCCTGCCAGGGCCTGTTTAATGGTATTATTATTAATAGCATCTTTGATCCCAGTGTATGTTTACCATACCTGTCTGGGGGGCATGTGCTCTGATTGGTGGTGGGGCCGTGCTTGGGCACGTGGGGAAATCTCAGGAGGTAAGGAGGTGGACTTTCGGTCCACAGAAATTTGGGATTTCCTAAGGTGGGGAGAAGGAGCAAGGGTGGGGCAACTTTGGTTCTGAAATAGAAAAAGTCTGCAGAGGCATTCATAATTCTTAAGATTATTCTGGGTCCAGGTCTTGTATTCAGTTTTGAAAAAGCAACTAATTTTGGAAATTGAATGTGAAGGGAAACTCAGCAAGAATATAAATGTGGAGAGAAGAAAGAGGATAGTAGACACAAGAAGAAAATTTTAAGACGGAGAGAGAGAGAGAGAGGTGAAGAAAGAAAGGTTTGGTAGGAAGAGCATTAGTGGAAAGGAAGGTTATGTGGTGAAAGGAGGAGGATGGCTATGAATTTGCCAGTGGTCTTTCCCCCTTCACGCCCTGCTTCCTTTCCATCGTGACTTACGTAGAAAAAGGTGAGCAGTGGAAAAAGTGCCCGAGGCATCAAAGACCATTCTTCTCTCTTGTCTTCACCCTCTACTTTCTCCTCCTTTCTTCCCCTTTGTTGCTTCCTTTATCTTCTCTTCCTTCCTTTCCGTCAGAGTTCATACATTTTGGGGAAATTTAGCCTGAGTGTTGGACATGCCTGTTTGGTTTCTGGAAAGTCTCTTAATGCCCCTGCTTCAGAGATCCTTCGTCTGCACAGTGGAAATGAATTACTTGTGCCTGTGAAATACTCTGTCCCTCAGACCATACTCACCCATGAAAGGTAACTGAGAGTATGAATTATGTGTTGTTAAACAATGTGTAGGTGTGAACACTTCGAATAAAGAACTACAGAAAATGAATGTATTTTAAAGTGAGTAATAAAATAGCAAGAGTTCAGCAATAGTTCTCTCCTCCTGGACACTTCATGAAGATTGCTCAACTGTTGTGTTGAAAGCAGGACTGTTCCCTGGATGTGCAGGGAAGGGTGTGAAGTGTAATCCCTTTCCTGAGATGCAGGGCTCAGGGAAGATATTTTTCATTTCAAAAAAGAGGTTAAATATATCTATTCTGAGTAACATAAACAAAAACATTACATGTTATTACTCAACATTGCTCTATTTCTGAGATAATAAACCTCAATATACCAGTCTTTGAAGAATCATCACTCTTTCTTGCTTTTTCCCACGGAAAGTCTTGACATCTGGTTACATGGGATGTAGAGGAGGATGGCTTAAATTAATCAATCTTCCAAGCAACCAACCAAAATAAAGAAATCTGGAGATTGAGCGCACTTTGAAATTCATGTAGTGTTAGGGGAACTGAAATGTTCCACTTACGTTGTCACTGCTCTCATGGTTGGGAGGCGTGCCCTACCATCTACTCTCGCCCTGGCGAGGTTCCTTCCACATGGTGGAGAGGTTGACAAGGTCTCCCCGTGCTCTGAGACAAGGGCAGGGTGTCCCTTTGCTCGCTGGAGCAGATGCTCTGTACAAGCTCTTTAGGCCAGTCCTGCCCTGGTTTCCAGCTTGGATCACTGAACTGGAAATGTGCCTGTCCACAGAGATGCTCACCTTTGATGGGAGAGAGCTGTCTTTTTGCCTTGTATATCTCTCTTTTCTGATGCTTTGTCCTTGAAATGAGGCTTCTGAGTGGCTGGTAGTTGAAGCATATGGACTGGTGGTTGCCAGAACTCTCCAAGCAGTAGGCCTTCTGCTTTTCTTTTTGGTGAATGGCTCTATCTGTAAAACGGCTGTCACCATGTACCCTGGCTGTTTGCATGACAATGTGAAATAAAGATAGCAGAGGCTGCGAGAATGCCTGCCTGGCAATCACACTTTTGTGTGTGATTTTAGCTAAGAACTGCTAACGTCTCTCAGACTTTGCAATGTTTCAAACTGGGAACCATACTTGCAAGCATCTTTTCACAGCTAAGAAGACTTTTGAGAGAGAGAGGTCAGTGATAAGGAAGCGATGCTCATTTTGAGCATGATGATGCCTCACTGACATGAAAAAGCTGTTGGAATTCTTGCTTTTTCTCCTCCCTTGCTCCCTCCCTCCTTCCCACCTGCAGGCCCTGACTGCAAATCCCCTTGTAATTATCCCCACCACCGAAGCCTGGAAGGCTCACCTTCGACAACAGGGCATATTAGAGGGGCTGAATGTCTCCTGCCGCCCAGGCAGAAATATTCTTTTGTTTGAAGAGGAAGTTTGCTCATCCAAAGATTATGTTCTCCTATGATTGTGCCGTGATCGGAAGGGAGAGAGATTTTCCCGTTCCCTTGACTGACTGTTGTGGAAAACATTGTAATATCAGGGTTTATGTTGGCGAGGTAGGAGTTACAGAAGATTTTGAGGTGGTCTCTTTGCCACTGAAAGGTAATATAGCCATTTTCCGGGATTAGAGAGGATGGGGGAGGAAGAGGAGCTGCACAGGGGGTACCTTCGTGTTATGTGTGATTCTTCTGGTCTTTGGAAATTCTCCTCTGGCTTAGTGGGACATGTGCTCTGGGAAGACCATCTTGTGGGGAGAAAAATGACACTGGTAACCTCGTTTGTTTCCATTTCAGTGTCCCATGTGGACACTGCTGACCTAAAGTGATGTTTTTTAGGTCTATCCATTAGGGGCATTAGAAATAGGATGGAAAGACCTATTTGGTTCCTCTTGTTTAGGTGCTTGTGCTTTTAACCAGAGGCTGTTAAAACCACAAGAAAATGATTAGTGTAAAATGATTAATGGATACTTTGATATAGATTAAACATAGTTTATACATAAGTAAATTAATGGTAAATAAATCATTGAAAAATTACAAGTAAGTTATAGCTCCAACATACTTTGGTTGTCAACTACTAAACCTGCCTCAGTGGACTTTTGGTAAGATATTGGTCAGGAGTGGTCTGGGGTTGGATTTACCTTGTAGGCAGTCCAGCACCCATGGGGTCTGCTTCTGGGTCCCGTGAGGGTCTCAGGTCTGACGATCAAGCCCAGGGATGCTAAATGTACTCTCAGTCAGGGCAGACAGAGCTCATTGATCTTGACCGATGTTGAACCAAGTGTGGTCTCAGGTTGAATCCGCTTAAGCAGTCCAGGATTTCGGGTCCTGAGAGAGTCTACCATAGGGAAGATAAATGCATAGCAAGTGTGTCTCTTCTTCCTGTCCCCAGCCATGGCATACACAGATAATTGATCAGGGCCTACAGGTTGCCACTGTTTCCAGGCAGCCTCAAGAATTGGCCTGGGAGATGCAGCCCATTGGTTTTCCACGTCCCACCATTTCCTGATGCCTGAATTGATGTTCTTATTTAAAGGCTTCACAGGAATTCTCTTTTCAATGCTTGAAGTTAAATTCTTAAAGGTTCTGGCTAGTCCACACAGGATTGGTTCAGTTTCTGTTCTTTATTGCTATTCAACAAATTTGCATTATAAAAATGAATGTCAGCATGGTAGAATAAAAAGAGAATGGTGTTGTTTGTTCTGAGCTTGAATCTTGTCTATTCCACTTACTGGTAGTGTGACCTTTGGTAATTATCTCTTTGGGCATTGAGCTTTTATTGTAATATGGAGATAACAAGATTTAACTTACAAAATTATTATGAAGATAATAAGTAATATAAATAAATAGCCTAGAATATTTTCTGCTATGTGTTAAGCACTAATAAATGGCAGCCATGTTAGCACTAACGCAGGTGAAGGGCACTAGTACAATGCCTGGCATGTGGTGGACAATTGCTAGATGCCATTTTCTCTTTATCTTCTTTATTTCCTTTGTAGGTGAATCACAGATTGTAATTATTTTTTGTATGTGTGTTTATTTATTTCCCAGGTCATCCCCACTGGAATGTAAGCTCCACAGGTGGCCAGTTTTGTTTACTGACGTATCTTTATGTCCTTTTTATGCCCGTAATTGTTGACACATAGTTGTCACTCAATAGGTATTTGTTGAAACACTAAATATGCTTTCTTTATTTTTCTTAATAAAATAATCTGCAAGATACTGTTATGCAGTTCCCCTCTACAATGCCTCCTTAAAGGCTTGCCAGTGGCTGTGTGAAAAGGCTGTTTTACTGGGCATTGTAAGGAGAAGAGGGGTCAATAGGCTTCCCGAGCTTTATGTCAGGGATGAGTCTCTTTAGGATTGGAGGCTGCCAGGGAACCTTTCTAACACTTCCCAATGGGGCTGTTGGATGGGTCTCAGTCAACAGTTCTGACTGCAAAGGAGCTGTCTGATCCAGGGTTGGGCTTGGCAGGGCTTTACTGTTGAACTGTTTCAGGCACACACCATGATGCTACATTGCCCAGTAATGTAGCCATATGTAGCTCTCCACCTTTTGGAATGGAGCTTGTCCATTGGGCTATGTTGGAAATGTGAAACACACCCCAGATATTGAAGACTTCATATGGAAAAAAGAATGTAAAATATGTCATTAACAATTTTTAATACTGATTACTTATTGAAATGATGGTTTATTGGGTTAAGTAATATCTGTCATTAAAACTAGTTTTACTTTTTGTTTTTATTTTTTAAAAATATGACCACTAGAAAATGTAAAATGTATGTAAAGCCTTTGTGGCTCACATTTGTGTTTGCACTATATTTTCTTTGGCCAGTGCTGCGTGAAGGGAATATACTTTCAGGGCAGGGCAGGGGAAAGAGCAGTGGATCAGGTGTCCAGAGAGCTTTTCTTAGTCCTGCTTCTGCATTAATTCAGTGCGTAACCTCGAACAAGCCATCTAACTATTCTGCACTTTAGATCTTTACAGCAAAGGCTGTTCAGAGGCTTTCGTAGCTAAGGAAGAAAGAGCAGTGTTGGAGAACTATAAAATTACAATGTGTTAATTGTCTTATTTTCATTCCTAAAGCCACTTTGGGTGATGTCTGGGTTGCAGGCCACCACACCCTCCCGATTCTGAGAATACGATGAGGGGACTTTTCATCTGCACTGGCTCACTCTTTGATGGAAGAACATAGAGTTCTAGAAGAAGGGCAGGATGTTCTGCCTTTTGTGGCTAACTGGATAATGAGTAGGATTTTCTATTAAGGTGAAGTTTCCTTCAAAACTGTGATTCTTATGAGACAGACTGACAAACTGTATAATTCTCATCCTTAACATCTCCGTCCCATGTTATGCTACACTCACTTAGAAGAATAGTCAGTATTTGGACACAGTGGGTGTATAATAAAATTAAAGGTAATGACCTATAGACTTGGAAAGTGCAGACCCTTCTGTGTGTCAGAGGCTCTGGGAAACTTACTTTCCCATAATCTCTGCTGGGAAGGAATCAGAACTCTGATGATGATGTTTGCCTAATTTAATCTGTGTCTATTTAGTTTAGATTGTGTCTTTCTAATTTATATTATGGCCCTCTCAATTGAAATTGAGTCTCCCTTAATGTTCTATATGGTATCTACTCTGTTTTCCATGTGCAGATAATATAAACACCAAGGCGTATCTTAGATTCTTGATGTGTTTTTTGTTAATGTTGTCTTTGGAGGAAAATCTCTTTCAGAAATTTGGGACTTTTAAGTTATGTCTCTATGTCTCCCAAACATTTAGCAAAATGTGAAAAACTCAAGGGCCCACTGTTTAAACATTTTGATGATTGGTGGACTGTTTTCATTAAAAAATCTAGCTATTTGATACTACATAGACTTGGTTTTATGCTGTGATACTTCTTTCATTTACCTATATAATTACAGACTTGCTGCAGTGAGTCTGTCTGTCTTCTGGAAGATAAAACTCAGGGGCCTATAGTTGCATATGAGCTTCAGGCTGCATTTCAATGCATTTTCTAATTCCTTTTTTCTTTTCTGTAGTTGGATGTGAAAGAAAAGACGTGGGCTCTGGAGTCTACCAGTATTAGAAACTTTACTCTGCTGCGTAACTTGGCAGCCTTGAGCAAATTATCTACTCTCTTTGGGCCTCAGTTTCCTTACCCTACTTTAGGGTAAATTATATGTACCTTGCTTAGTTGTTTGAGGATTAATTTAGATCGCATCCATATGATGCTTAGTATGTAATGGTAGACTTACTCATAAAAAGCTGAGTAGAAAGGATGCATTTGACTTTTTGCATATTCACAGATCTACTCAGGACTTTTTCCCCCTCAAAGAAAATTTTTTTAGTTAATTTTTAATATCTCTACAAAAGATTTACTTATGCATTTATGATTTTCCATGCCTAATTTGTGGAGAGGGGAAATGGAGTCATTTGAAGATAGTCAGAGAGTCCAGGCACTCTCCCTCTAGGCCATGATGTCCTTTTGTCGGAGTAATGAAAGTATGAAAATGCTGACCTTTCCTTGTTGGTGAAGCATCTACTCGAAACCATTTATTATAATATCCCTCAATAGAAACAGGAAGCTCAATGCCCAGATCAACCCTTCCACAATGAATAAGCACCAATGTGCACTGCTCATTGAGGAAGGTTCAAAGAAGACTAAGAGATAGTCGCTGTCCTCAAAGAATTTGACATCTAATGGGTGATTCAGAACCCACTAAACAGTAACAAGACCAAAACACTTCAACGTATGTTTGTTGGATCACCTCTGTGTTCAAAGGTGTATGTTAATGCATGTGATTGGCAGAACAATAAGGAAACAAAATTCAGAGAAGAGAGGGTTTGCTGAGGGCTGAAGGAGTCAGGGCAGTTCTCTATGGAATAATCTAAGGGCACGGTTCTGAACCCTTACTGGGCCCTGCCTCCTGAGTTTTGGTTTTAGCAGGTCTGCAGTGGGACCTGAGATTTTGCATTTCTAATGAGCTCCTAGGTGCTGCTGCTGCTGGTCTTTGGGCCACACTTGAGTTTCGAGGCTAAGGGATGAGCTGGATCTAGCTTTGGGAGGAACACTGAGGAGTGCACCCCAGATGGGATGTGCCCAGTTCTGCCTATGTATTTCTGGCCTTTGCCTCCCAAATACTCTTTACCTTTGGTGCCCTTTCATTGTGGTTGGCCAGTGTCACATGGTGTCACCAAGTGGTGAAGCTATATGTTGCATCTGTTTTTTATTCAGAAAGAGAAAATTCTCACCTCTACTGTAATGGCCTGTAACCCTGCCTTCACTTTCTGAAAAATATTTGAACTTGACTCTGGCTGGTGCAGCTCAGTGGACTGAGCGCCAGCCTGTGAACAAAGGGTCACGTGTTTGATTCCCCTTCAGGGCACAAGCCTGGGTTGTGGCCCAGTCCCCAGTGGAAGCCATGTGAGAAGCAACCAACATTGATCTTTCTCTCCCTCTCTTTCTACCTCTCTTCCCCTCTGCTTAAAAATAAATAAATTTAAAAACCTAAAAAAATTTGCATTTGAACATTGACTCTGCCTCTCCACTCTCGCCCTGTTCAGACCCTCCCTCTGCAACTCTTATTTTTGCAGCAATGAAGTTGCTGGGCTTCCCACTTGCAATAACTTAAAAAAGACTTATAGACAAATAATCCCACAAATTACAATTACAAATTACAATTACCCATGGAAAACTCACCATCCTGTTGCTTTGTTGACAGCAGGGCCCAGCCAACTGTTGGGTTAGCAGGGGCTGGTAGGGTTAAAAAGAGGACCTGGTGGAGTTGCCTCACCATGGGAGGACAGAGGCATGCACAATCAGATATTTAACACTCCTCAGCAATTATGGGAGTTTTTATTCCTTTCCTAGCAGGGAACATAGCCCTTTACCATCGTGTTTCAAGTCTGCCTCCAATTCTATCTGATAGAAGTGCTTTTATCCCCTGAAGATAACAGTACAAAATACAAATCATCGTTGGTTTTATCTCAGCTGGAGCTGCTGCTTCTCCAAATACGTTAACTCTGTGCAACTGCCCATCAGACCCATTTTTCATCCTTCATCGTGCTTCTTTACGATGGCTGGGTTTAAGGCCTTTCTTCTGTTCTTTGTTCCTTTAGCGCAGCGAAGTAAACAGCAGGATTGATCTTCCACTGCATTTTGGTATTGTTCCAAGTACTCATCAATAGACATGGCTGGGAGTGCACTGACTGGAAAGGAAGGGCAGATGGAAATGCACTTCTTGTTCTTTGTGCCTTTTAGTGTGCAGCGGAATGTCCCTAATCTGAGGGCTGCTGCACTGGCTGCCGATCGACATGCAAATTCATCATCAAATGATGAGTCCTGTATTAGTTCTAAGGGAAGTCTTTAAAGGTTATCAGGGAGGAAAAGATAAAAAAAGATAAAAAAGATAATAAAAAGGGGCTTTTCTTCACCACCTCTTAGGCCCAGGTCATTACAGTGTCTTGGGAAGGAACAAGAAGGATAAATAAGCTGTTATGCCGTGTTTCTTTTCACGCCGTATCTGTTCACAGGTACATGAAGGGAGATGCTCTGCAAGGCAGTCTAGGTTAGTCATGACTTGAAATGAGAAAATTTTTTGCAAGGGTTAGTGCGGTTTTTTTTTTTCATTTTTTTTTGTTTGCTTTGCCATTTTCTCCTCAGTTATTTGGGGGAAAATCCTATATGGGCCATTTTTTTTTTTTGTAATTTTTTTAAAAAGGAACCAACAATATTTTAAATTAATATTTTTCTTGAAAGGTACATGACTAAGTTGAATTGTGGTTAAAAGCTACTGCTTTTATGGATCATATACTATTCTGTTATTAAAGGAAGACAATAAAAGTTGACCGGATGGAACTTTGGGTTTGTTTTATTGAAGGGCCATGGGTTATTACAATGCTTTTAGGTATTTTTTGAGAGATACTAAGTTGGAGGGGGAGTTTATGGAAATAATTATCTTGTTTTGAATACTCCTTAACAGCAGGACATATCCCGTTGCTGATCAGATGGGCAGTACAGGGACCGTCTGACTTTGCATTGGTTATTCTGTGGACACCATGCTTTCTTTGTAAGAGAGCCTCAATTTTTAGGGCAGTTAAGTAATCCTATAACTTACTTACCTTGGCTTTAGAAAAGCATAGTTTCTTTTTCATTTTCAATAACAGTCACATCACAAGAGTTACTTCTTCTGTGAAGCTTTCCCTCAACACCCACCTGCCCCTCCCCAGCAGAGCCCCACTGGTCCCCCCTCCCATGACTCTAGCCGTTCCCTTCTTTGTTCTGGAGTAACGCTAAGCACACGCTTTGTTGTATTCACGGTGTCTAGTTCTGGGCACCCAGGTTTCTCCTGACCAGTTTGTAGATTGTGTAGTTTAAGGTTTTAAAAATAAAAAATAAATGAATTTCATTACATCCTCAGTGAATCTGTGAGGTTGACTGAAAATGAAATGGCAAAACCACATAAAGATCCTAGTATAACAACTTTGATAGTGTAATGTTGGTTTAGGTGCATTGGTGGTGGGCATGAAGAATGCATCTGGGTTTATTTCTGTTGGACAAGGAAAATGTTTCTTTGGTGCTTTCAGAACAAAAGGTATCCTTGATTCATCTTGTATAATATTAAATAATATTAAATAGAGGTTGAGGATCAAAAACCTGGCATTTTAGATCCTTAGTAACAGTGACTTAGTGGGTAGATGGCAGATACCATCTGCAGTAAGGAGAGGTTACTGAGCAAAAAGCAAGATCACACTGGTACATTTTATCTGCTGTTGGCTAACCTCTTTAAGAAATGTGGATGGTTTTATGCAAATAAGTTTACCTATGTAAATGAGTCCACATTTAGTTTAAACATCAGTTTACATAAAAACTATTTTAAACTGTATTTTGACCAGTTATTTTTAAATTCATATTTTGAGTTATATGTGACTTTCCCTGACCCCCCAATTTTCTCAAATATTGCAACTTCCTGGGAAGCAACTGTTTATGTGTTTGCCTGTGCGCTTCTGAAGTAAAGAGATCCTTTTTTCTTCAACTTTGTTTTCCTAGACCATGGCACAGAGCAAGTGCTCATAAATTGTTCATTGAATGAATGTTTGGATGAATAAATAAATAGGTGAATTAAGATCTCTTAGCGTAGATGACCTTGGCCAAAAGTATTTATCACAGAGCTAGAAAAGAGATCAAGAATATTTTTTTTTAAAAAAGAGAATGCATCACAATGCCTCCAACTTATCCTGAAAATTCTAGGCATCTGTGTTGTACCCCAAATTCTGGGGTGGTGGGATTGTTTTGGGATTCATGGTTCACCCTTAGTGCACTTTCTCTGGGAACTGCCTGTCCTCTTGGTCTTTTAGGATATTGAGAGCCCAAGTTGGTTGATGGCAGTCCTGTGGGAGTAGCTGAAGCAGGCTAATAGTGAGGAGCAGAATGAAGGCCCACATATATGTACGGATGGGTCCCGAGAAACACCTTGGGTCTAGAAGCACTCATTGTGGCCAGCTCTCACATTTCCCGCCTCCCACTTCTACGTCACTTCCTTGCCTCAGATTTCAGGAGGTCTCTTGTTTTTTTTACCCTTTTCCCTCAGCTCTAATATAACTATTTCTTGTAATAAAACTTTTTTCAGACTTCTAGGTAAAGCATCTCTGCAATTTCAGTAATTAAATTTGAAAACCCTCTATTCGTTAGGTTCCTCCATAGAGGGGCAAATTTCAAGGAAAAGCTATCTGTGTTCCTCTGAGTTGCTCTCTGCTACTTTCCTCCTCATGTAATGGGAAATGGTTTTTGTGAAGCTACAGCTCAGCAAATAACTCCTCTTCTGTATTAGGAAACAAGATATGATGAGCGTATCAACTAAGAAACTCAGGAAACATTAAGTTTTAGAGCCAAAAAGCAACAGAGAGGTTTCCACTTTATTAGAGTCTCTAACCCCTTATGTCCTGGCTCCTGAAATGTAGCTTTTCTCATTCTGTGCTGCTGAATGACTTGTTCTTCTGGCTAGGAAAGGACTGTGTAGTGACCCCATAGCATGAGCAACATCAAATCATGTGTGGAAATTGGGCACATATAGCCACATCCCGGGGAGAAAATAGCCAGATGATTAATGCAAAGTCAGACTTGGGCAAAATCTTTCTTTTGTCAGTAGCACTACTTTTATAAACCTGGACAAGAACATGCTCAAATGGGCTAGTTATTTTGCACGGTTTAATGGCCCCATATTATTACTTCTCCTATATTACTTAGGGTACAGAGTAAGCTGCTATATCAAAGAGATGCCTAAGTGTAGTGGATTAACTAAGATAGAGATTTATTTCACTGTAACACAATAGTCAGAGATCTCGGACTTGGTAGGGTGCCTTTGCCATCTTCAACATGTGGTTTCCATCTCTGGTTCTAAAGATTATGCCATTCCCACCCAATGGGAGGGGAGAGGTGAAGGGAGAAAAAGCAGGAAGAGTGCATGCTCATTTTTCTTAAGGGCACACATGCTGGAGTTAGGATATGTGACTTCTGCTCACCTATCATTATTAGCAGAGCATAGTTAACATGACCAAATTCAGCTAAAAGAATGTCCTGGAAATGTACTGTTTTGTTAGATAGCCCTGCATTCAGCTACAACTCTAGAGTTTTATTTAATAAAAACTGGGAAAATGGATGTTGACAGATAATTAGCAGTGTCTGTCACATTCTTCAAACTCAATCTTTCTCCATAACCTACAAACTCCGAATCCATTCTGCAGGGAAATGTAGACCTTTTCTTAGAAGGGCACAGGGGAACTGAGCTAGAGATAACAGTAAATCAGGAGACATCTGTAGAAATCAGTAGAAAGATAACTGAGAGTGCAGCTACATTGGTTGCGAGTGGTCTGTCCACTTTTTTTGTCTATTAGTCAACCAGTCATAGACCGAGGTGGACATTCAGGGCTACTGTCACCTGACAAGTGAGCATTCTCTGACTTCTCAGAAGTTACCCTCTACCTCTACTGAATCCCCAACCTCAGGTGCATTCTGTGCTTCCAACTATAGAGGTTTATATTGTGAGAATAATTTTAAAAACAAGGGTTGAAAATTCTATTTTATTCAACTATCTGCCACTCTCATAACACTCAATAAACAAGGGGAGAGAGAACCAGAATATGGAAATTGTTTACTTTTCTTTGTATGTCCATTTGGACATTGTTGGTTTCACATAAAACTGTATATGACAAATACTTGATATAAAAGGATCTCAAAACATCTGGAAATTTGAGATGAAATAATCCCTTCACTTTGATAAAATTACCTTAGATTCTTCAGAAAAATATTAAAAAATTTAAAAGGACCTGTCATTGTCTCACAGTGTGGGGTTTTTCATTATTTCAAAATTCCTGATATTCTATCCATTTAGCACATGTTACTTTCTATCTTAAATTATAGTTTGTCTTTTAAAAATATGTATCTTATCTCTTTGGCATGACTAAATTTCCTTAAGGAGAATATCCACTTATGATTCTTCTCTGTACCTCTAAGCAACTGAACGCTATTCCTTCACTGCAGCAGGTACACAATAAATACTTATTGGATGGATGAACAAAGTAAGCAATCAGAGACTTAGGTTCAGTTCAGGTCACTGACCACCCGTGTAGAATAGCATATGGATCCCCTCACCCTGGACTAATTTTCATCATAGGACTTACTGCTGTTTCATGTACCTTCATCTTTGAGTTTAACTCTTAGTGTCTTTTTTCTGCTCTCAAGAATGTACTTCATGAGGTCAAGGAGTTTCTCTCTTTTGTTCATTGCTGAATTCTCAGCTTTTAGAAGAGTGCCTGGCTCAATAAATACCTATTGGAAAAAATAATGAATTATTATAATGATATAAGGACAATTTAACTCATCAAAATGACTTTGGGGGGTTCTTTAAATATATTTTTATAATTTTTCTTTCAAAAAAGAGATAACTTTGATCAGTCCCTTAGGGTAGGGCTTGAGACACCAAGGAATCTTTCCAAAGAGCTGCACGGCCTTCCACAGAGGGTAGTGCTGTTTGTGGCAGGGTGCAGCATTTGCTAATAACAGAGTGATTTGGGTAACACAAGTTCAGGGATATAAACTGGAGCATAGTTGAATTTTTCTGCATAGTAAATCAGGAGAGGAACTTGAAGCTCTTGATTTGGAAGAAGAAAGGAAGCTGACTACTGGGGCAGAGAAGAAGAAAAAGAGAGAAACCCTGTTATGATATAACTGAGAAGAGATTTGGGGAAAATAAAATGTCCAGTATAGATTTTAGTAGAATGCTATGTGCAGTCCTATATAGCACCCAGAAGTATCCCTGATCTTCAGGGAAAAAAAGTTACAAATATCCCCAGTGCTTGGAATGACTGTATTTATATTGGAAGCTATTTAGGAGACTGAGTTCAACTTCTGGATATGCATGGATATGAAGAAGTTATTACTCCAGGCTGTGGAAATGGGGGGATGTCTGACATTTGTCTAGGTTACTTGGAACACACACTAAAGGGGGACAGTCCACCATTTGGGTATTCTGCTTCCCTTATCACACTGTGACTTCCTTAGAGTCAGGGCATGTATCTCTAGCTTTCTTTGAAGATTTATTAAGGGAGTAAGGAATCTGCGAATAATGATTACTTCATGAATGCTAACTGTGTCAGTCAGCTACTGCTGCATAACAAACCACCACCAAATCTCAGTTGTATTTGCAGTAAGCCTTTATGTCTCCCATATCTGTGGATTGACTCGAGTGGCAGTGATCTAGGCTGAGCCTGAATAGGTGACTGCTTCCAGTTGTAGGTCCAGCTGAGCTTGGATCCTCATTGTATCGTGGGCTCTGGTCTGCTCTTTTGGACTTATTTGGGGGTTCACATAGAAGGAATAGCATCTGCTTGAAGGGGATTGTTTTTAATGGTGATGACAGAGCCACAAGAAAACAAGCAGACTGTGTCTATTAATTATTAGACTAGGAACTGGCAAACTCTCAATTTTCCTCAAACTAGTAGTGGCCTCTGTTTTGTGTAGGATGAACATCAAAAGTTGTGGATATAGGAGGGGTGAAGAATCAGGGTCAGCAATACAGTCTACTGTATTAACAGATCTACTGACCAATGGTACATGGTGCTTAGAAGCTTGGCCAGACCATCAGTCCCTGCTCAGCAGATGTTGGTGTTGCTGTGATTTGAGGGCCTTTGAGAGAGTTCTTTTATTTTTCCACTTTGAAAAGGGGCCATTAAAGTTAAAAACCTATTTTTGTAATAGAATGCACACAACAGTACACATATTGACTTATGTTTTTAGTCAATATCAAGATTTATTGTCCCCAGAGTTAAATAAATCGTGATATTGACCCTATCATAAGCCAATATCTGCCTAATGCATTTTTTTATAAGTATTTTGTATTCATTTATACTAATAGGACACAAGCAATCACTCACAATGTTACTTTGTTTTCCCTTTCTTGCTCTTTCTCCTTTGTTATTTTCTTCACCTGTCCTGGTAGTTAGCTGTGGGTTAACGTGAAACTTACTGAAACAGTGTGCAGCACAGAAAAGAAAGCCAACAGTGGACTCTGCCCCATTGTAGAAAGAGGGGGATTTGTTTCCACTGAGAACTGTACCTTCTCTGATTCCAGATGGTAGAAAGACTTCTGTTTTCTTCAGCAGTTGCTTTTCCCCAGGTTCCTCTACTCTGTGATGTTCCCATATAGCATTGCTTTGGGTCAAGAGGGGACGGGGGGGTGAAGCAGGTAAGGCAGGAAGGGACAATAAGTCAAGGGTTCTTCAACTGTCCTTGAATTTTTTGACTTTTCTGTCTGTGCTGCTTTATTCTTGATTTCTTTGTCTTTTTTATTTCTTTCTATCTTGTAGCTGCCATTTACATTTTCTGGAGGAGTGGGAAAATTTCTTTAATACTGAATTCCATTTATCTCCATAAATTGGTTAGGGTATATGATCTAAAGGACTCAGCTGTTTTTAAAATAGGTTTATTCCTTTCCTTGAAGATTATTTCCACACAGTAGAGACGAGTTAGGAGGAGACTTATTCTGCAGGCCTCAGTGAGAGCGCTGCATTTGCAGGCCATCATTGCAGATGTGGAGTTTTTGAGCAAAGAAATTAAATTTATATGTATTACCTAAATTATTTTGAATTCATGGTTCAGCCAAGAGTTCAGATCCTAATCAAATATGTAGTTTGCATGGGAGCTCACACCCTTTTCAATAATAACATGGCAGTCCTGTTTACAGTGTAGACTAGCCTGGGTGGGGGCAGCCTGCCTTTGTGGGAATTTACCCTGGTTGTTTGCAGATGGGCCTGTGTCAAATGTGCAGTTTTGCCACAACTAAGTTTTTTTCCAGAGAGGTAATTGAGGGAAGAGCTTTTCAAACAATTCCCACCCCTTATAAATAACAGGAGCCCTCTCACCTAAGAATCTTGCAGAGCAAATGAATTCTACAATCTCCCTCTTTTTTCTCCCAACAATCAAAAATGCTGTCATTGCCTGAGGTCTCAGGCTGCCCCCACCTCCTCCGTGAGCCTCCCAGCTCTTCCTGCTCTGCTCCTCCCCCCACTCTGGACCCCGGAGCATGTGTGGTCTGTGCCACCTGATCAGTGCTGGGCTTCATTCGGGCTGGTTTATGTTCTTGAGTTTGGCGTCACCTTAAACTTCATACCAGATTGTAAACTACAGGGACCAGAGTTTTTCACTTCTTTAAGAACGGGTGCTGGGAAAATGGGAGTGACGGCGATGATGATTGCAGCTAACAGTTATTGTTGCTCACTGGTGCCAGGGGCTGTTCTAAGTCCTTTAAACAGATCAGCTCACTTAATCCTTAGAACCACCCTAATGGATTCAGTCACTGTCCCTATTTTACATAGGAGAAATTAGGCCCAAGGAAGTGAAGCAACTTCCTAAGGCAAGGGGTAGACTGAGTTATTGGACTTCGAAGCCCATTCTCTTAACAGCAATGTTAGTCTCTCTGATGACTGTTGAAATAGGTCATGAATTTCTTGCTTGAACCTGGAGGAGACTAAGATAAAATGTTCACTTCTTGTCCATTCTAGGGATGGGATGCAGTACAGGATAAAGTTGGGCTGGCAGAAGAGAGCAAGAGCCAATGGTCTTTTGTAAGATTTCTTTCGGTGCTATCCTCACTTGACTTACATGCCCAGAGGTGATGGCTGAGAGATCTCAGAAGCTGTGAAGCAGGGGAGGTATGAACAGGTTTTTGTGCCAGACAGCTGCTGCAGTATGAATCCCTGTGCGGAATCGCTGCGTCCCAGTTCCTGCTGTGGCACTTCTGATCTCGCAAGGCAGAGTGCTTGGACGAAGAGGACGTAGCCTTTCG
>PVIA01013454.1:0-32054 GCA_004024845.1 Tonatia bakeri | reverse complement strand
GCCCCCTCCCCCCATCCTGTCTTCTCCCCTGGGCCTGGGCCTCCACTGCACAGCCTGGAGCAGTCTGCTCCTGCCTCCCCCTTTCCCCTAGTGCCTGAATTTTGCTGCTGAGGCCACTGGAGGGAGGAGAGAAGAGGTGGTTGAACGGGCTCTGCCCCTCACCACCACACCACCACACGATACTGTACGAGGAAGGGTGTCCGCAGCACTGGCAGGAAACTTTGTCCTGGCGGGGCCCCCAGCTGCCCAGGCTAATCTGCCTGAAGCCTGGGGACTTGCCTCAGTCCCCTCCTTGTCTCCAAAACCAGTGGTCAGCACATTCCTGAAGCAACCAAGCAGACCCCCCTCCCCCACAGCCTACCCCTGTTAACCCACTCCTGCCAGGTTGGCCCAGGAAGACTGGTTGCCCTGTGGGCGTGGGCACACCTCGTCAGTGCCTGGGCGTGTATTGTTCTCTGCATTGTTGGCATGGCCGATGGTAGTAGTGGGATCTGGGAGAGGAGGTCGGTGCCAGAAATCCTTTGGGCATCTGGGGCATGAACTACCCAGGTCCTGCAAAGTACCATTATTGACAGGGCCACCATGTGGCCTCTGCTTCTGCCCCATTCCTGACTGCTTCCCACATAACCGACTCAGAAACGCCATGCCCGAGGGCCTTCAGTCCTGCCGGGTGAGCCCTTTGCTCTGCCTAGGCCACGGCAGGCATGTTTGACTCGTCCTGGCCGGGGTCAGCAAGGCCATGTAGGCAGAAGGAGGCATGGCAGCAGGTTCCTTGAGTGCTAACCATCTGGTGGAGAGGGAGGGCAGCGGGCAGGGTCAACGGGCTTTGGATGCATGCTGTGCAGAGTGTTGGCTGTGCTTGCCTCGACAGTTTGCCTTGCCCTAGCCTCTCTTCTGTGTGCTGTGTGGTGTAGCAGAACCTGTCTGAGCTGTGGAATCAGACACATCCAGGTGCCGCTTCAGCTGTAGCGTCAGCTTTCATCTGCAAAATAGGGATATTCAGCCCCTTCTCAGGCAGGTGGTGAGACTGGATGGGGGTGGAGTAAACACAGAGCCTTGAAGCGAACCTTTCCTCTTCTTTGCTTTAGGAGACACACCCTCATGAGAAGGAGGGGAGGGATGGGATAAGGTGGCCCCTAGCTGACCTTTGCCCAGGGTTCTTGGCTGGGCACTCTCACAGGGGTTGGGAAGCCCTGGCACTTAATCTCAGCCCATCCCTGTTCACCCTGCCTGCCCCTCACCCCCACCCCAACCTCATCAGCTCTTCATCCAGCCGATGAAAACTAACCTGGGAGGAGGGCATGGCTGGGCTGCCTGTTCTTTCCCAGTCCAGCTGCCATCCTGGGGGGAGGGGTGCCAGCTGCCACCTGTTGGCCAAATGCTGTCTGAGGCAGCTGTCTCTGCTGCCACTGGGCCCAGAACTCCCCTCCCCAGGACAAGAGCTGGGATCATCTGGGGTCCTGGGGAAGCCGGCGCCCTCAGGACTCCGCTTGCCCTCCTCTCAGGTGGGGCTGGCTAGGAACCGGTCTGGTGAGGGAAGGAGGTGGCCCTGGTTGAGGGGGTGGAGCCTGAGGTTCTCCCTTCCCAATTAGTGTGGGGAGCCTTAACCCTATCCCCTCCCCTTTCACAGTGAAGGAGTCTTCAAATGCCCTGAGGACCAGCTTCCTCTGGACTATGCCAAGGTGAGTCCACTGAGCCAGGCAGAGGCCCAGGTACATGCTCTTGCCCTTGGTGGAGGGTGGAGCTACTGGCAGCCAGTAGGCTCAGGGCCAATGTCAACCTAGTGTTTCCGAATCATGCGCCCCCACAAAGGTGGCCTGTTCCGGCCCACCAGGCCAGTTTGCAAATGAGGCCCATATTTGCCCTGGAGGACAGGCACTATGCCCAGCCTGTGGGGGTGCACACAGGTGCTCTGTGCCCACGGGAAGTGCTCCCCTCCCCTCCAGGTGGCAGGTCAGACCTGTGGCTGAGGGCCAGGACCCTTCTACCAGAGGAAAGGTATCAGAGAGTTTGGGGGCTGCCCGAGATGGAGCAGGCTGATTGGCTGCCACTCCAAAGGGTGTGTCATGTGCAGACATGTTGGGGACCCCAGGATCCAGCAATGGAGCAGATACTGCCTGCTGTGCCCTTTATCCCTGGGCACAGAGGGGAACATAGCCCAGGAGAGGCTTTTATTGGCTCTAAGGTAGAGCTAGCCTCTCTGGTGGTGGAGGAGGACGTGCGGAACGTAGCAGGCTCTGGCCCCGACAAGTTTCTCCCACCCCCATCCCCAGATCTACCCGGACCCAGAGCTGGAGGTACAGGTACTGAGCCTGCCTATCCGCTGCATCCACAGTGAGGAGGGCTGCCGCTGGAGCGGGCCACTGCGCCACCTGCAGGTGAGGCTCTGATGAGAGTGGGGACTACCCTTCACTTGGCAGGCACTAACCACAGCCTTTCCCACCAGGGTCACCTGAATACCTGCAGCTTCAATGTGGTCCCCTGCCCCAATCGCTGCCCCACCAAGCTGAGCCGCCGAGACCTGCCTGCACACTTGCAACACGACTGCCCCAAGCGGCGCCTCAAGTGCGAGTTTTGTGGCTGTGACTTCAGTGGGGAGGCCTTTGAGGTGGGTGGGGCTTGGCTGAGGGTAAAGGAAGAGCGGGGCACCTAGTGGCCCAGGGATCCCTTGACTCAGCCCCTCTGGCTTTTCCACAGAGCCACGAGGGTGTGTGTCCCCAAGAGAGTGTGTACTGTGAGAACAAGTGTGGTGCCCGCATGATGCGGCGGCTGCTAGGCCAGCATGCCACCTCTGAGTGTCCCAAACGCACCCAGCCTTGCACATACTGCGCCAAGGAGTTCGTCTTCGACACCATCCAGGTGAGGCCCTTACTGAACTGGGCTGTGGGGTAGGTAGCAGGGAATCAGGCTACTACTGACCACTGTCTCCGCGGCCCTAGAGCCACCAGTACCAGTGCCCAAGGTTGCCTGTGCCCTGCCCCAACCAGTGTGGTGTGGGAACCGTGGCTCGGGAGGATCTGCCAGGCCATCTGAAGGACAGCTGTAGCACTGCCCTGGTGCTGTGTCCATTCAAAGACTCCGGCTGCAAGCACAGGGTGAGATGCCCCTCCTCCTTCCTGTCAGCCTCCTTGGTCCTTGAAGTCTCAGGCATGGACATAGGGGCCTGAGCCCTGGGTAGCCCCTGCTCTGCAGCTCTGAACCTTTCAGTCCTTCCCTGGGCTGCCAGCCTCCTTCCCATTGAGAGCTGGATACCTGCCACCCTGTGTACCCACTCCTCCCCTCTGCTCTGGGTCTGCCCCTACTGATAACTCTTCTCCTTTCCCCCATGGCCTGGGGCTTTGCCAACAGTGCCCTAAGCTGGCAATGGCAAGACATGTGGAGGAGAGTGTGAAGCCCCATCTGGCTATGATGTGTGCCCTGGTGAACCGGCAGCGGCAGGAGCTGCAGGAGCTGCGCAGAGAGCTGGAGGAGCTGTCCGTGGGCAGCGATGGTGTGCTCATCTGGAAGATTGGCAGTTACGGGCGACGGCTACAGGAAGCCAAAGCCAAGCCCAACCTCGAGTGCTTTAGCCCGGCCTTCTACACACATAAGTATGGCTACAAGCTGCAGGTGTCTGCATTCCTCAATGGCAATGGCAGTGGTGAGGGCACACACCTCTCGCTCTACATTCGTGTGCTGCCAGGTGCCTTTGACAATCTCCTTGAGTGGCCCTTTGCCCGCCGTGTCACCTTCTCCTTGCTGGATCAGAGTGACCCTGGGTTGGCTAAGCCACAGCATGTCACTGAGACCTTTCACCCTGACCCAAACTGGAAGAATTTCCAAAAACCAGGCACTTGGCGGGGCTCCCTGGATGAGAGTTCTCTGGGCTTTGGTTACCCCAAGTTCATCTCCCACCAGGATATCCGCAAGCGAAACTATGTGCGGGATGATGCAGTCTTCATCCGTGCCTCAGTTGAATTACCCCGCAAGATCCTCAGCTGAGCACACACAGGGCTCCAGGAGAAAGGGGGATGGAACATGACCTCTGTTAGGCACTGGCTGAGCCTGGAGAAGGGGGCAGGACCCTCTTTCAGCTGCTTCTGCAGCCTAGGTTCTGTTACCCTACCCCACCCTTACCACCCTCAGGTGCCTCCTATTGGTGCTTCAGCCCTGGCCCCTGTGGCGAGCAGGCCTTGGGGTCGTCAAGGGCTTGGAAACAAGTGATCCTAGGGCCTGTCTCCTTTCCTGGACAGGGCAGACATGCCTTGGTGCCAGCCACACTCTACCTGGACTGAGGTGCCTGCTGGTGCTATGTCCCAAGAGCCATAAGGGGAAGGGGGAATTGGGTAAAGAATCTGTCTTGAGATCTGATTTCTCTTCCCCTTTCCCCAGCTGTACCTTCTCTGGTTATTTATTTACTCAGTGCCAGGAGGGCGCAGCAGGGGAGCCCTGATTTTTAATAAATCCTGAATTGTATTTATTAATTTGGTTCCAGTCTGACTCATCTGTGTTGGTTAGGGTTCTGGAAGGCTGGCTGGGTCCAACAGTGAAAGCAGAGGACCACCAGTCCGAGATAGGCTGCAGCCACTCTGGCGCCAGAATCCAGCTGCTCTGCTGAGTCGCCCTCTGGTGGACGTCAGGGGAAGTGCATCAGAGTTTGTCTGGATAAGATTCCTGCGCTGTCCTCTGGTGGTTAGACGGCAAAGGTGCAGGTTCTGAATATTACAAAATTAGAATCCCAGATAGCCCACCTAAGAGAGTGCCTCTGCCCTGGGCGAGTCTTTCTTGGTCTAGTGATAATAGCTACCACTTATTTAGTATTTTCACGTGTCAGACACTGATAAGCACTTTACCTGGGTTATTTCATTTAATGGAACAGTCAAGTTAAACAGCTTCTATTATTACAATAGAAGAGCCTATCTTAGTAGGCCATAGTGAAGACTTAATCAGACAAAGCATGTTCCCGGCACAAAATAAGTGCCTGATGAATGTTAACTTGACTCCAAAGTCCAGCCCACATCCAGAGACTGAACTGAGCAAAGGGGCCTTCAAGGTGTACAAGGCAACTGGATTTTCTCATCCATACTCATTTAGTTTTCCTATTAAGCCTCAGTGGGTGCCTGTGATTATCCACACTTGACTGATGAAGTAAGAACAGAGGAGTGAATTGACTGCAGTGGTCTCTAAGCTGGTTTGGGGCAGGATGTGGGTTGTTTGAAGCTCCAGCAATCCTTAGTAATCCTTTTAATTTTGCCAATAGTTGGATTTTGGTTTGGACCCTTGCTCTGCTTCCTTTTTGACAGATTACTTTGCTATATGTGGGGCATCTTTGTTCTCACTGGTAAAACCAGAGTACTCCTGCTTGCCTAGATTTGTTGTAAAAATGAGCCAATCAGTATATAAAGCACCTTAATCTTGGCTGGCCCTGAGAAGCCCTATAATGGAAACATCTAGTGAAGGGAGCCCTTCTCAGAAAGTGACAGGAAAGGACAGCCTGACACAGCCAGCCTGGGAAACCAGCTTCGCCTTCAAAAGTCAAATTCACTGATCTAGGGAGTGCCTGGGGACAATGACTGCCTTTCTGATAAAGACAGCCCCTTCACCAGTTAAAGAATCTTGGTATGGGGCTGCCTGGAAGCTGGCGTGGATAACTATGGGCTCTAGCAGAAAAAAATGTCTTCACTTAAGCGCTTGCTTCAGGCAACAGGTGGAATCATCTTTCCGACAGAAGTCGGACACTGGACCAAATTTGGGTTCTCTGCGGGCAAGACTGCCACTGCAGCACACCAGGAGAATGTGCCTCCCATAGCTGTGTGCAACAAGAGGGGATTGCAGTCAGCTGCATGCCCAGGCCTGGCCCTCCTCCCAGCTGTTGCAGGCAGTCACGGTTGCCTTGTGGAGCTCAGGCCAGGTTTTGCAACAAAGTGTGAGCTGCACTCTCACCTCACTGTATACACTACCTCTGTGACCTGGGGCTGACTGCAGGTCTCCTCTGACAGATGTAACAGGGCTCTTTCACAGGGGTGGCATGAGTAGGGGAGTAGGGAAGGAGGGAAAGCCCCTTCACAAGAGGGCAACCTGCAGACACAACCACGCCCACGAGGGGAGAGTGCTTCCCACTCCAATGGTATTCTGACAGTCACCCGCTGACTCCTGCTACTGAGACATTCCACCCTCACCAAATCCCACATCTTGTGGAATCTTCCCTTTCTTCCATCACACTATGGCCCAAATCCACACTCAGCAGAAAAGAATGGGGAATCTTGTTGACCCCTGAACAACACAGGCTTGAACTGTGGACTTTTTTCAATAAATACTGTAAATGTATCCTTGTTGTTAAACATTTTTCCCTCTTGCTTACTTTATTATAAAGAATACAGCATATACTACATAAAACATACAAAATGTGTTGACTGTTATTGGTAGGACCTGTAATCAGTAGGTTATTAGTAAAGTTTGGAGTCATTATTTTCTACTGTGTGTGTGGAGGGGCAGGATGGGGTAGGCACCTCCAACCCCTACGTTGTTCAAGGGTCAACTGTAAATAGCTCCTTTGTATTTCTTCCCCCTGCAGACAAAAAAGGGGAAAGTTCTTCAGTTCTTGATCCTTAAGATTCAAGTCACCAAAGAGCCACTTTTCATGTTACAGATTAGAGCCCTTAATACCACCTTCGTCAGAGGCCCACGGAAATTCCAGTGTTGTTGGCAGAAGGGAGGCACACTTGGTCTTAAATGGCTTATTAGCCAAATACTCATTTCCCAATGACTTAGTCCTTGGAGTGTAAGTGGCAGCACACTGTAGCTCTCCACTGAAGGGTGGCAAACCATGCTTCCCCAGCAGACCTCAAGGCACCAGCTGTCCAGACCAGGGAGAGGTCCAGCCAGCTGGGTACCTTCTGGGGGCTGACTGAAGAAACTACTTTTATGCTTTACAATCCCCCCAGCACGTGGTCTGCAATAATGGATTGGAAAGGTTTCTCACGAGATGAATAGGAGACCCCCTCTTAAAAATGAGGAACTATGTCCTTTCTAGTAAATGAGGCGCTAGAACCACTATAAACAAATAGGACAAGATTGAGAGGTTTTCTTTCTTTTTACTGGTTTATAATAATCTTAAAAACCCCATCACACCCATAAACCACCACAGGTGAGAAGATGAGGGAGGTGGAGAATGAATGCTACAGTATGTGGACAGCTGGGGAATCCTGGTATTCCCTAGGGGCAGTGTGGGATGGAGGCAGGGATTACGGGTAGGAGGCCCTGGTTTGGCCTCTTATTGCTGGTTGGGGGTTGGCTGGCAGAGGGGTGAGGGGCTCAGGGTGAACTAGGAAACATCTCACACCAAAGGCGAGGGCAGTTAAGAGTGGAAGTGGGGTCACAGTACATTTTCCATGCAGATTAGGGGTGAGAGTGAGAGCTTCAGAGAGTTGCACCCCCACACAGGAAGATGGGTTTGAGGTTTGATTTAAAGCCCCCAACTTGGTGTCTGGTCCAATTTCCTAAAATGGCAGCTCACCTTTCGGGGAGAGGCATTAGAAAAAAATCACAGCAAAAATATCTCGTTTGAAGCTCAAGCAAGGGATAAAGGGAGACAGTAGTGCTCTTTCAATTTAACTCAGAGAAGCAAGAATTGGAAGGGGGCCCTGGGTGAGATGGTGGCCAACACCTTGGGAGAAGGCATTGCACCGGGAGCAAGAGGTGCTCCAAGGGCTCAGGGACAAGGAGGTACCAGTGTTCACAGACGGCAGAAAAACAATCGGGAACAATAAATTAGGACTTCATGTTGCTATCATTTGGCATAACACAATCAGGCATTTTTTTTCTTTTTAAATATAAGGCAACTTGCCAACACATAATTTAAAAACTGGTCTTCAGTCACACTGCTTCAGATCACTAGAAAATTTCTGGCTAAAGAACAGTGGATAGTATATAATAAACAAAACCCAAAATCTTAAATAAGAACATCAGCTCACATTCCCCAGAGACAAGAGGAAAGGTAAGGGCTTATTTGGTTAAAAAAAAAAAAAAAAAAAAAAAAAGGCAGAGGTCACCTATGCATCTTTAACAGAAAGGTGCAAAAACTACAACAAAACATAATCTAAGTTTAAAGTTACAGAAAAGTTTAGATTTCTAGCCGACTGACTTACTTGGGAATGAGATGCAGTGAGCATGGGGTGGGTATGAGGAGGATGGACGAGGGGCAGGAGGGGCTGTTTCCAATGAACGCCCATCTTCGGCTGTTAGAACCATGCTCATTTGGTAAAGGAAGAATTCAAAGAGCTTAAGGCTTTGTGTTTTTTTTCTTTCTCATCAAACTGAGGGGTTGCAAAGGAGGCGTCTAGAAGGTGAACGTACCTGTGGGGCTACTCACACACAACGCTACTCAAACCCGCACCACATTCACACAGAAACTTGACAGTGAAAACTTACAGTGTAGAGCAGTATTCTTAGCCAGTGTAGAGAACCAAAATGTTTTTTTTTTTTTTTGGTGTTTTTAATTTCAAACTCCAATGTGATCATCCCTTACCTAACTCCTCAAGATCAATTTTTGTTTTGCTCGTCTTTTTGAAGGGGTGGGGGATGAGGGCAGCAGGTGAACTAGGAGAGGACAGTGAGAAAGGGATCTTGGGTGTGCTGGATGGTCACTGAATTTCTCTAGGTTTGGAAAAGGGGGTCAGGAACCAAGACACCAACACAAAGATACACTCCCCTCCCCCTCTCTCACGATGGTGGCTAAGTGCCTATAGGATGCCCTTGAGAAAGGTGGCAAGGGCAAGTTTAGTGGCTCTGGAATCAGTGTAGATGTAAGACAGCCTTGAATGCAGAAAGGCTGAGAGGAGATGAAGACTGGTCAGTTTTGTTCTGAAGTCTTTGGGGTGAATAAGGAAGTAGCTTCCAGAGCACTTTAGAAGTCTGGCCTCTCAGTCCAGATAAAGACAAACAGGGAGGGCCTAGCTTAGGGGGCTGGGCACCTCACTAAGGGCCCTTTCCTTAGCCCACCACAGTCCTAAGGGAGAGGCAGAGCAGGAAAAACAGCAGATGGCTGGTGAGAAATGCAAGGGGACGGAGGTGGGTGGGCATGGCACAGGACTGACAGGCAGGCAGCTAAGAAAAAAGCCTGGGACCGGGACCAGGTCCTAACATAAACCCAAAAGTGGCCTGGCAGAGGGGACAGAATGAGGGCACAGAGGATCCCCCTCTGTTCTGTTAGATCCCACCAAATTCCCTTTCTTAAACATCTAAGAATGATCACATTGGAGCAATAAAACTTTGAAACTATCCAATTACTCAAAAGTAAGACTAAACCTAGGAGGGGGTATATGATGTGTAGCTTGTGGAGGGCACCGGGGCTACCTATCTATACCCCGGGTGCTGAATATGAAGACTTCGACTATCTGTGGGGTCAGGGGCTCGGTTGCCAGGGGCTCGGTGAGCCTTGCTCAGCACAGCCAGGCTCTGTTCTCGGAAGCAGGCCTGCTGGAAATCCCCACTTAGGTAATCCACTGTTTGCATCAAGCTGTTCTGGCTCGCCACTGGACCGCCCCCGGTCCCTGCTCGGTAGTGGGCCCCAGCAGCTGCCACACAGTCGAGGGGTGCACCCGTGGGCTGCCCACCGTGGAACGGCATGGTGAGGTCCTGAGACCCCGAGCTGTCGCTATTGGGAGTGGGCAGAATGTTATTCCACAGGGGTTGGAAGTAGTGACCATTGGGGTAGGCCAGTGGGGCTGCCAGGCCGTTGACTGGTGGGGACGGGGTTGGCTTCTCCAGGGGTGGCTTCAGATGGAAGGACTGTGCCAGGCAGAGTTCCTGCGGGTAGGCAGGGGCCTTGCCCACAAAGCCAGGCCCTGCCAACTCACGTCCTGTTGCATGCTTGCCTGTCAGGCCAGGGGCTGGCGTCCCACCAGCCTCACTGCACATCTGTTGTAGGTGAGCCAGCTGATGCTGGTTCCAGGTGACTGGCTTGAGGTCACTAGGGTAGCCAGTGGGGGCTCGAGGGATGCCCGTGGGCAGGTTGACAGGGCCTGCAGCAGGCAGTGCGGCTGTGGCCGCGTGGGTGTGCTCCATGGGATTGACCACACATGAAGGCATTGGTGTGGGGACGCTGTGGGTCGACACCCGGGTGCTTGCATTGATGAGCAGACTGCGACTAATGGGGCTGGGGTTGGCGATCTGGCCCTCACACACTGAGGTAGTGCTGATGCCTGCCCTCGTCTGGCAAAACTGGTTGATCTGGTGCACAATGCTGCTCAGGTCCGGGGGCTGGCTGTGCTGCAGGGTGGCCGCCATTGAGAGGGGGATAGTTGAGGTAGACACGGTCACATTCGGGGGGGCATCTGAGTCTGGCATCTTCCGGCCTCCATGCAACAAGGGATTGGGGGGGTGCTGGAGACCTTGGTGAGACAGACCCTGAGGGTGGACCAAGCCCTGGGTTTGGACCATGGGCTGAGGGTGGCCCAGGCCCTGAGGCTGCTGGAGGCTCTGAGGGTGGGACAGTGCCTGGGGTGGCGGGATACCCTGAGGGTGCTGCAGCGTCTGGGGAGGGGCGTGGGCCAGGGTCTGTGCATGCTGCAGGGCCTGCTGGCGGGCCAGAGCCTGGGCCTGGGGGTGGGCTAAAGTGCTGGGTGCCACAGTAGCATAGGGTGCCACTGGGGGGTTCATGATGGCCTCAGGGAGCAACCGGGCTCGCGTGCCGTCAAAGTCCTTGAGTATGCTTTTGGCTGGCACTTTGACAATGGCAAGCAGGCCTGCCTTGGTGGCAGCCTGAGTCGGGTAGGGGCTGTAGCGCTGGGCTGATGTGTCGAGGCCGTTCACAGTACGACGAACGTGTTTCCGCTGGGGAACCTTCACACTGTTGGGGAAGATTTTTATAGTCAGTGGGTTGTTTGCGACCTTCTTAGCATACGCGTCCAATTCGGCTGGGGTAGGACAGTGAGCAGTTCTCATTTTCTGTGTAGTGTCCCCTAGAGAGAGAGAAGGGGAAGGAGAGCAAAGAAGGAGAGGGAGCTCATCAGTGCCAAGCCAACCAGTCCTTCTAGATTTCCCTTTTGCGGGCCTAAGGTGGAAGAGGCTAACTGCGTTGTCAATCCTAGCCTTTGTTTCAAATCTGGCCTCAGGCCCCACAATAGCAGCCGTGCTAACATTTAGTCAGTACTTAATAATGGACTGGGGCTTGTGCTAAGTGACAGGCTAACTCAGCAAACACTTGCTACTGCTTTAGGAATCAGGTACTATCAAGACTCTTATTTTACACATGATGTCACTGGAGACAGGAATAGCAGAGCAGCTTCCACAAGTCCAGTACCTGGCAGAGCCAGACCGCGGCCGTTCTTACAGAGGTAATCAGGACTTGTTCTCCTACAGGGGGCTCCCTCTAAGCTCTTACCAGGCCATGCCAGCCTGAGGGTTGACAGCTCTACCTGGGTGCAGAGCTGCTTGTCAGGGCCCTCAGTCCCTTCCCCTAGGACATCCTGGTAGAGGGGGCAACCCGAGTGACTACTCTCCAGTCTGCAGTGGCAGTGAGGCATTAGCTTTCTGCTCAGCGCTGGCAGCTGGGGCATCATGCTCACTGGGTGGGCAAACTGGCACAGCAGACAGGACGCTTCTTTTTCAGGAGCAGAGGAATAAGCTACCAACATCGTTCCCCACCCCCACATCACAAGTTCACTTTTGTTTACAGCTTACTCTCAGCCTGACTGGGTGAAGATCAAAAAGCTTTATTTATTTCCTTGTGGGGGGTGACAATAATGACAGGGCAGCAGGGAAGGAATTTGAGAAGAAAGGATTCAGAGAATCTTTAAGTCCTGAGAGCCAAAAATAGTCTGTATTGGCCCTTGTCAGCTGTCACTTTCCAAAATGAAAGAGGAAAAACCTGCCTTCCTTTGGAGACTGCGGAAATACCCACTCAATGCGTTTCATTAATGTTAACAGTCTCTTTGTTCCCATCTCCCGCAGCCTCCCATTGGGGGCTCTGGCGGATGCTGTGCTTCCAGTCAAAAAGGAAAAGGTTCTGAGAACAGAGCTCTTTCAGGAGGCCAGGCTCCTGCGAGGGGCCTCTGCTCTGTTATCCCTCTCTCTGAGGGAGGTTCTCCTGCGTATACACAGAAGGTGCTTACTAAAGGCTTGCTGAGAGAGTGAGTGCGCAAACTGCCCAAAGCAAAAGGAAAGGGGCTTGGCTGGGAGCCTAGGCTCCACTGACTGACTCCCTCCCTACTTCCGCCCCTCGCAGAAGCAGCCATACAGACCAGGGGCTAAGCTGACTGAATGCTCAGCTTGTGGCTTCAGCTGGCTTGGCTCAAGGAGACCCCACTTCAGTCACATCACTGGGTGTCGACTGGAACAGAAGTAGGCTAGTGAGTGTGCTAGAAGGCAGAGGGCGCACATGCCATGCTTTGGTGACACTGCTGGTTAACTGGCAGTGACTGCTTAGAAATGGCTGCTACTGGAAGCAGGAAAAGAAAGCTAAGGTCTAGGATGGGCAGAAAGATTTGGGTCCACGCTGAACAAGGGAGAAGTTAGTAAAAAGGGTAAAGAAACGAAAAGGTTTGTGCTTTCCAGTACCGGAACAAGGCCTTGAACTTAGGAGACAGGCAGACATGTTCAAGACTCTACTTTATTTACTGGACACAGAATAAATGTTCTGCTCATAAATGAAATGTCTGAAAGATGACAGACTTGAAGGTCTTTTTATTTACTGATTTTTAGAGAGAGGAAGGGAGGGAGAGAAACATCAATTTGTTGTTCCACCCATTTAGTCACCCATTGGCTAATTCCTGTATGTGTCCTGGCCGGGGATCAAACCCACAAACTTGGCATATCGGGACAATGCTCCAACCAACCGAGCTACCCACCTAGGGCTGAAGAAAATCTTAAAACAATGAATGTGATGGTGACAGCTGAGGGCAGGAAGAAGAAGGAGGCAGAGAGGTCCGGAAATCTTCCCCACCCACTTGGCAGCAGCAGCTGGTGAGCAGCGTCAAAGCCCTGAGTAGTGTCTGGGTTGTTTTTTATAAGCCACTTAACGGGCTTCAGTCTCCATAAAGTGGAACCATTCTCTGACCCTTCTTACACTCTTCTGGACAAGAAGATACAAAAAACATCTAGAATTGCCAAGAGATAGTCCCTAAGCTCAAGGTGCCAGAATTCCATTAGAAGCTGCCCTGGTCAGCCACTGTACTTAGGTATCTGTCTGACTGGTCAGAATCACGTGACACTTCTAGCTCAGTGCCTCACCCAGAGCAGGCCTGCAGTAATGCTTGGGAAGTGCCATCAGACAGGAAGTAAAGTTCTGCCCCTGAGCTATCTTCCATGTTACTGGGCTTTTCTCCTTGAAAACTAAGTCAGAGAGAAGGATGCAGTGACTTGTTGAAGAACAGGGTTTCTTTTTTTTTTTTAAAGATTTTATTTATTTATTTTTAGAGAGGGAAGGGAGGGAGGGAGGGAGGGAGAGAGGGAGAGAGAGAGAGGGAGAGAGGGAGAGAGGGAGAGAGAGGGAGAGGGAGAGAGAGAGAGAAACATCAGTGTGAGGTTGTTGGGGAACATGGCCTGCAACCCAGGCATGTGCCCTGACTGGGAATAGAACCTGCGATGCCTGGTTCGCAGCCCGCACTCAATCCACTGAGCTACACCAGTCAGGGCACAACAGGGTTTCTTTGCCCCAAGCAAGTACCCACTGCCAGTCTGTGTCTTGCAGAGGCAGGTGGGGGTTGGCCTCACTCAGGGGCATGAAACAGGACATTCACACCAAGTAGTTCTTCTTGTCCTGCCTCCACTGATGTTGACAGCGATGATGAGGGTAGTCAAATGAAGGAATCAGAATCAAAGGGAAGGAATGGCGGGGAGGGAAGAGTGGACACAGGTTATGGTATTTTTTTTAAGGAAGAATCTCACGGATGGGATGAGTATGTCGGACAAGAGGACCCATTCTGAGAATTTAGCACCACCAACCTCATATAACCGACTTAAGTCCAATCCATATAAAAAGTCAAGTGTTCCTCAACAGTTGTTTTTTTTTTTTTGGGGGGGGGGGCCAGGGGAGGGGGAAAGAGAAGGAGAGAAACATCGATATGTGAGAGAAACATGGGCTGGTTGCCTCTCACACGTGCCCGCAAACTGGAGATCTGGCCTGCAACCCAGGCATGTGCCCCAATCAGGAATCAAAACAGGGCTCAACACTCTTTTATCTCATTCCCCCCAACACAGGTACCTTGGAGTCTGTCTTTCTTCTGTAACATCTTCCCTTAAGTGCACAGGTAACGCAGGTACCAAGGCTTTGTAAGCAACTTATTTAAATACTGAAGAGCAGGCCTGGCCAAGTAGCTCAGCTGGTTAGAGTGTCGTCCACAGTCAGGGCACATGCAAGAAGCGACCAATGAGTGGGTAAGTAAGTAGAACAACAAACTGATGCTTCTCTTTCCGTCTCTTCAAGATTAAAAAAAAAAAAAAAACCTTACTTAAACATTGAATATCAATGGTGTCATTAATTAAGACATAAGGCACTGAGGCTGGCCTGTGAACCAAAGAGTCACTGATTCAATTCCCAATAAGGACACAGGCCTGGGTTGCAGGCCAGGTCCCCAGTTGGGGACTCATGAGAGGCAACACACACTGCTGTTTTTCTCCCTCTCTTTCTCCTTCACTCCCTCCTTCCCTCTCCCTAAAAATAAAAAAAATAAAATAAAATCTTTAAAAAAAGACATAAGGCAGTATATAGAAGAGGGAATATGTGGTTAGATGAAAACAGAGATTCAGATTCAAGTACTGGCTTTACTATGTAACTACCCAGACTCAGTCATTCCTCATTTATAAAAAGGAGTGACACCTGCTATCCTCCTTCACAGAATTACTAAGATTCGATGAATGGAAGAACACTCCGTGGACAGGAATAGTGCCTGTCGATATTATTTAAGGATAGCAGTTCTGCCTGAGTCTGCTCACAGACAGGACAAAGCAAGCTGACAGAGGAAGCGCCAACTGCAGGACGCCCTGGACTTGGGTCTGGGAGTACAATGTAGCGGAGAGCACTGTTGTCTGTTCCAGGGACTAGGGGTGAAATCTGCCTGAATCCAGGCTTCCCCATCGGGACCTCCCTGTGTATCCTTCTATTTTGAAGGTCAGACAGCATGGGTGGCATATGCAGCAGGAACCTCTATCTATAGGTGGAGAGGCACGTGCAGTGTGTTCATAATGAAAGCTTTGGAGTCTGACCTGAGTGTGAGTTCTAGGCCAGTCACTGAATTGTCATGTAACACTGGCTAGCGACAAACACTCTTATCCTAAAAGAAAGATAAGAGAGTCTCCCATATGGAATTATTGAGGAATGAATGAAAACATATAAAAATACTTAAGATAGTGCCTGCCACATGGTCAGCACTCAACAGATGTAGGCTAATATTTCTGAGTTTTTTCAACCATTGCACCAACTCACCATTTCCAGACCCTTCCACAAGGGGGCAGACAAACATACTAAGAAGCAGAAAAAGATTTTTTGACATTTGTCCCAGGCCCCAAAAGGCTACAAGAGAGGTCAAAGTTGTTATCTAAAAGATGACTTGAGAACCAAGGTCTTTTGGTCATTTCAGTCATTCACTCAGGAATATTTATTGAGCCACTACTACAGACCACACTGGGAACTCAGGAAACAGGAGCAGAGGCCTGGGGTTAATAAGGAAAAAATATCAAAAACACATTCCCTGGAGGAATTGGGAAAAGGTGGGTCAGAGGAAAACAAATTTTCCAGAACAGAGTTCCAAAATGGCTAGGACTGTCAGAGCAAGTGATGTCGTGGAATACATAATGTAGAAAAGCTCTGGGCGGGCATCCTCTTACCCCTAAATGTGGTCCTCTAACAAGTATGAGACCCAGCCCAAACCCAGATGTTCTTTAATCCAGCCTGCCCCACTGCAAATTACACATCCAAGATGGACAATGAGGCCCAGCCTCCTGTACACAGAGGAAAGGAAGGGGTAAGAGAAGACGTCAAGTTAGAAGGGATCGATCCTGTGAGTCTGCTCATATGGCAGCTCAAGTCTGGGGGTGGGTGATTGGACAGATGAACTGCAGTGCTGGACCGAGAAGTTACATATCCCATCTCCTGACCCTGATCCATTTTTCCTGCCTTGGCTGACTCTTACAACATAGAGCACAGTAATCTATAAACATCTGTATCCCGTCCCCACCCCACCAGATACCAAGCTGTGTTTCTAAGGGACTTAGAAGACCCTTCTGAGAATGGGTGTGGAAGTAGGGAAAGGCTGAATTAGAGCGTCACAAAACTGATTTTAAGGTTTTTATAACTGGTAGCATTGGGTTCTAAGCAGTTCTTTAGTTGCTGGTTCCCAAAGGAGATAGAGCTTATGTTCCATCTCACCTTACCTGTAAATGTTTAACACTAACAGCTGTAAGTCACACAGTAAGATTTTTCTTTTTTCTTATACATTTTGGGAGAGGAGAGAAGTAAGTAAGCTTAAAAAGACCAACAGGATTTCTCCTCTGCAAAAGTGTGAATTCAGTTAAGGACAGCAACTCGGGAGTCAAAGAGATTCAAAGACTCCATCCCCCAAATGGAGAGGTGGGTCTGAAACCAAGAAAGAAGGTTATCTCAATTCTTAAATATAGATTTGGGCCAGTGGATGGCAGAGGCTACTTAAGAGCTGCTTTCGGGGAAAAGGAAGTGGAGATCCAGTGTCAGCACCCAAGATATAGATGCCAATTTGGATGCGTTAGTATGCCTTTTCCTCCCAAATGGCTCATCCCGTGACATCACATCTGGGTGAAGCTGTCAGAGTTAAGGAATCTAGAAGACAGGGAGTTGCTCTTTGCCATCTTAGTGGATACTTTCAAATATACTTCCCTTCCAGTTGTGTCCTTAGAAGCCCAGAAACAGTCACAGTGTAGTTGGCAAGTAGATTTGGGTGGCCAGGGAACACGTACAACTTAGTCACCTAGTCATCACTCATTAAGAGAAAGGCTGGTAAGGAAAGCTGGTGGTACAGCAGGGTTTGCCCGTTGAGTCAGGAAGCTGCAGAAGGAAGACTGTCACCTTCAGCTTTGTCATTACGCAAGCTGGATTCATTGGCCAAATCCCAGAACTAGCCAGGCTCTGAGTCTTACTCTTCCTCAAAGACAGGAAGTCTGAGGCTAGATCATTTTTAATTTCTGAAGATGATCTAACAGAGCAGGGGCTGGTAAACTACAGCCTGTAGGCCAAAACCCAGCTGCTGTTTTTCTAAACAGCTTAATTGAAAACAGTAGCACACACTGTTTACAAATTATCTATGGTCGCCTTTGCCCCACAGCAGCGGATCTGAGTAGATGCAACAGAAACCATGGCCCACAAAGCCTAAAACCCTGCCAAACCCTGCTATGAAGGATTCAGGTAAGATGCCAAAACACCTTTTCTATTAAAGGGTAAGCCGAGATGCTTCACTGATTTCCCCTTTTTGCCCTGAAAGGAAGGTCTATTCCAAATTTAAGGCCACTTTAACACTTGAAGATACTGTACATGGTAATGAGCCAGGAATAGAATCTTCTCCTTACACATTGTGCAGTGCAAAGGTAGAGGCAGGAATCCGGGAAAGTATGAAGCACAAAGCCCCAGCTCCAGCAAGTTTAAGATGGGAGTCCAACAGACAGTTCTCAAAAGCTCAATCTTGTGGAAGTACATTAGCAGGAATACACCTAGAAAGAATGAGAAAGCTAGCTCCTTATCCCTCTGAAGGTGAGCTTCTTTACTTGCTGTGAACTGAGGTCACTGGCTCAGAAGGCAGACAGCAAAGCCAGAAAACTGTCTGTTTCCATGGTAAGAGTGCTCAGAGAGTTCAAAATAACAGAACAGTGTACATGGCTTGTTTCAGAGATACACAGTAAGTAATCTAGACTGTACGTTTTCATTTAATTCCTCATGGGGGTTCAAATGGAGAAACTTTTTTGAAGGGTGATAGGATAGATAAATAGATATAGACAGATAGATGTATCTATGTGTATTTCCTATAAAACTCCTTACAGTTTTGTTGCTCAACAAACAGCTATCAGCAACAATTAAAATTAAGAAGCTATGCACTGGAAAATTCTAGTACTTTTTAGAGGATCTCACTGATCAGAGAAGTGTCTTACATATTGCTGACAAGTTTTTGCAACTGCTTTTTGTCTGTACTAAAGAATATCTTGAAGATACCAAAGTCCACAGTCAATGTACTCCTCTGAAACAGCCCAAATGTAGGGAAAAAACAAGGGAACATGTCCTTCCCTGGGACCCAGATTACTTACATTTCTGAAGTCCAGTGTTCATCTGCGTGTGAGAAAGAAGCTGAAAGGACAGGTCACCTGGCCCTGGTAGACAGGCTAGCATGGCAGACCAGCATCAACACAACGTGAGGCAGTCACTCACACTGTAATGAGAAAAACAAGGTCATGGAACACAAGGCAACTCACTCAAGGAAGAAATAGGGGACATCTGATATGGGCAGCACAGGCCCAAGTTTAGATAGATAAGCAATTTAATTAACAGCGTGTTGGCTGAAAATATATTTGTGTTTTTATCTGCAGTAACAATTTGCTCCCAACTATTATATTACTAAGCTATATTACTATTATATCATTATAAAATGATATTTCAGTCGGTACAGGTGAGTGGGTGGGCAAAAAACTGAAAAATACCTATTCACACCACTAAACGAAAATACAAGTACATCTGTAAGACCTTTTATGCTCACAAGCTCTTTGCCTCTCCTTGTCATGGGCTTTAGGAAAGGCCCACGGCCATGGGGCTGCCAGATGAATGGCATGCTGACTCTCCTCTGTGCTCAGCCAGCAAAGGAGCAGAAAAGCTAGTAGGACACATTCCAACTGAGGTGAAGGGAAAAAGGATTTCTCCCTGAAAACAGAACAGTGTTCCTGAATAGAGCTGGCCCTCATAGTGTCTGGCTTACTCTATTTACAGGGCTGGTCGGGGGCTTAGAAGTCAGGCATTTCCAGAGGCAGTATAGTATATGAGTTGCAAAGCACCCGAAGTTTCACTTGTGACACTCCAGTAATCTCAACTCACTTGTAAAACGAAGGAGCAAGGCATCCTAGGAGACAAAGTTAACTAATGTTAAATCAAATTCTCTAAGTTTCTGGGGATTCAAATTCTCTAAGTTTCTAGGGGATTCTTCCTATTGCCTATCACACAATTAGACCTCCTAGATACCACCCCACCCCGAAATTATACTGCACCCAAAGGAAATCAAGGAAGTAGTAGGCTGCCAGAAGCCCTCTCTGGGCAAGTGATCCTGACATTATGTCAAGATGGCATGGTTGCAACAGTGCTGTGTACCAACAAGACATACTGACTGAGGTGGCCTTTTGTGGGAAAGGAAACCGTGTCAGCAATGCCAAGCAAGCTCTCTGTATACTGAACGCCAAGCTTTTCCCAAAGAAATACAATGCACTAAAACACACAAAATTTTTTCTCAAACTGCAAAACCCAGAAATCAAAGTAGCATATTAAAACTTTAGATCACAACAAAAGACTGGGAAGAATGTTCAAATGTTAAAGATCACAAAACCTCTTTCTCTTAGAGGGCCCTCTCAGGTATGTGAAACTACCTTGTCATGATGAGTATCAGAGAGCTCCAGCTTGCAAGTCCAGGTAGCTGAAAAGATACTTTGTACAAGAGGCTGCTCAAACTGATAGCAACTGCAGAAAGAACTGAAGATTGAATGCCTCAATGAGAATAGAGCCGCCCAAGAGTTCTGGCACAGAATCAGTCTTTTTAGGTCTCTGGTGGGTGGGACAACAGAATGAACACAGTGTGCCAGCTGCAGTACCTCAAGAATAAAAAGTCTTCTGTTGGGGTCAAATGACTGAGGTACTAGTTAGAATCCCATCCCTGTAAATACTGATCTCTATTTAATAACCTCTCCCCTATGGTCCTAATATAGCTGAGGGCAAACTCCAAGGAAAGGAAGGTTATTAACAAATACTGAAGCCTAACATTGTGAAAGGGGCTGTATGAGGGGCTTTAGTTATCTTTTCTTTTTTTCCTTAAGATTTTATTTATTTATTTTTTAGACAGAGGGGGAAGGAGGGAGAAAGAGAAGGAGAGAAACATTAATGTGTAGTTGCCTCTCGCACACCCACAACCGAGCACCTGGCCCTCAACCCAGGCCTGTGCCCTGATTGGGAATCGAACTGGCGACCCTTTGGTTTGCAGTCGGGTGTTCAATCCACTGAGCCATACCAGCCAGGGCTACTGATGTTTTCTTAATTAGGTCTCTCAAACCTTTCTTGGAAATAGGTAATAATTTCATTTATTGTCTCATCATCCCTAGCCTGGACTACTACAATAACCTTCTAAATGATCTCTCTGTTCCCCCCTTCCCACCATAACCCAATCTATTCTCCACACAACAGCCAGAGTAATTTATTTTTTTAATTGGAAATCTTACCATATCAGCTCAAAAATTTCCAATGACTTACCATGTTACTTAGAATAAAAGACAGCCCTGGCCAGGTAGCTCAGCTGGTTAGAGCATCGTTCCAATACGCCAAGGTTGCAGGGTTGATCTCTGGTCAGGACATGTACAAGAATCAACCAATGACTGCATAACTAAGTGGACCGACAAATCGATGTTTATCTCTCTCTCATGCGCGTGAGAGAGAGAGAGAGGGAGAGAGGGAGAGAATGAATACAAACTCCTAGTGTGGCCCACAAGGCCTTGCATATTCTGTTACAATTACCTCTCTGGCCTCATCTTCTAACCACCCTGCCCCCCTTGCTGACTCTACTTCGAGCCACACTGATCTCCTTGCAGCTCCTCCAAGGACCTGAGTGCACTCCCACTCCAGGCCTCACACTTCATCTGGATAACTGAGATGCTGCGACGATGGAAGTACAAAAAGTACCACATTCACTCAGCTGTCTGCAGATAACACCCTCTCTCTGTACTTTTTGGAAGGGACCAGTCTACAAATGATCACCATAATCTCTAATATACCTATTAAATTTTGATGTCTACCGCCAAGAAGAGATAAATAGGGGTGTGGATCCAAAGAACTGACCACAACTTATTGCCCCTCAAGCCACAACTCTGGACTTCAACAGAACAGAAAAAATTAAGCCAGCTAAACAGTAGCAAACAGGCATTGAAAGATTTACTAGCAGTAAACAAAGAAGAAAAATAAAAGGTTGATACAGTAAGGATTTCAGAAAGTCAATTTTTAGTTTGGGCAGGAGGGAGTGAATGACTAAAAAAGATACCAGAGCTTGGAGTCTGCCATGATTAATATATCTACAACAAAAAACTACTCAGCAAGTTCAGAACACTCTTTCTTCACTGTTGTTTTTAAAAGATTTTATTTACATATTTTTAGAGAGAGGGTAAAGGAGAGAGAAAGAACAGGAGAAAACATCTATCAGTAGCCTCTCACATGTCCCTAACCAGGGAACTGACCCACGACCCAGGCACATGCCCTGACCAGGAATCAAACCCACAACTCTCTGGTCTGCTGAACGACACCCAGTCCACGAGCCAACACCAGTCAGGGCAAATTTAGAACACTCTTGAGCTCTCAATGGCATCATCTGGGCTGCTAATAGTACAGCTAATTTGTGGCCCTTTCTTTAAAAGGTCAGGATCTACCTATACTGGAGATGCCTTCAAGCCCCTTGCCCAGTTTCACTCAAGTCAAGAATCAGATTCTGCTAGGACAAGGACAACAGGGAAAGTGGCATGGTCATGAGGGTTGTGATGAAACAGGAAGTAAGCAATTTCCTTCCACAACCCATTCCAGAAAGCAGGGATGCACAGTATTACAAAGCACTCCTCTGGAGGCCTGGCAGCTGAGCACAGGCCTTTTATTCAAAAACTTCAAACCACCCACATATTTTGATAGCCATCTGACTTTTCTTAAACATAAATTCTAATATAATTTTACAGCTGATATTTCTAGAAGCACAATTAGATCCAGAAAGAAACACTAGTACTAACTTCTGAAATGGCCTCAGAATTCAAGTCCTGACTTCTGAACAGAATCAAGTAGTAACCTGGAGCTCAGGCCAAGTGAGCTGCAGACATCACGGAGAAAGGAAAAAAGATCTCCTTGGCAGGGCCTCTTGGTGAGCTTTCACCCAGCTTTCCTACTGCCAGCTGCCGCCTGAGCAGGGGACTACTATTATCACAGTGAGGACAGAACGAAGGTGTTCCAACTCTCCTGGGACATTCACGAGTGCTAGCATTTCTCAGACTACCTCTAATTAAGGGACAAAAACGCTTATCCCTACTGGGAAAACTCAAAAGTACTTTCATTTGTGCCTCTCCCCACTTCAGAAGACTGAAAGAGGTTTTATTAGAGTTGTGATGTAAAACTCTTTTCTGGGTGGCATCTGATGAAGAAGGAACTGTCTCTGCCTTAGGGTAGGTCTGTGGAGTTAAGAACACCTCACTGTTGTTTGTGTGCTTGTTCCTGCTCAAGACCACTGAAGGGGAGGGAAAGGAGGAAAAGCAAGCTCCTCTTCAGGTGTTTTGGTGGGAAAAGTGGGGGAAAACAGATAAAGTGCTGGCAATGGAATTTTTACTTGGGGGTACAATAATTTTTTCAGCATAGTCTCACCACCCACAATCAGTACCTTCCAGTACACGTTTGTTTGTTTTTTAAGTCCTCACCCAAGGACATGCTTATTGTTTTCTGAGACAGGGGAAGGGAGGGAAAGAGGGACAGAAAAATTGATGGGGGGAGAAACATCGATGGGGGAGAGAAACACTGATTGGCTGCCTCTCACAGTGCTCCGACAGGGGCATGGGGGGGGGGGGTACCCAAACCAACAAACTAGGCATGTGCCCTGACCAGGAATTGAACTGATGACCTCTCAGTTTATGGGGACGACGCTCCAACTGAGCCATAGTACATTTTTTTGGGTACCATTTATCTCTGCCAAACCTCCACCTTCAAAAAGAACCCCCCAAAAGAATGGTTGATTAACCAATTTCTCATTCATGTTGTGGTTCAACCTTTTAAACCTGCCATTAATTAAAAGTGAAACTGAGAACAGCGCCATCTCTGAGATCCCAAGTAAAGAAAGAAAATGTTATGCCCTATTTCATCCTTGACTCCACTGAATAAAATACATCCAACAGTGAAAATACTGAGTACATGCATCTTGAAGGGAATATGATTAACACTGAGAAACTGTATTAATTAAAAGTGTCATCACTATCCCTGATTAAGCCTTCTTACCCATGAGCTAAAGGCTTACTAAAATGACTACTTTTTAAAAAATCCTCACTTGAGCCCTGGCTGGTGTAGCTCAGTGGATTGAGCGCGGGCTGCGAACCACGCATCGCAAGTTCGATTCCCAGTCAGGGCACATGCCTAGGTTGCAGGCCATGTCTCCCAGCAACCACACATTGATGTTTCTCTCTGTCTCTGTCTCTCTGTCTCTCTCTCTCTCCCTCCCTTCCCTCTCTAAAAATAAATAAATAAAATCTTTAAAAAAAAAAATCCTCACTTGAGAGTATGACGATTATTTTTGTAGAGACAGAGGAAGGGTGGGGAAGGGGTGGTAGAGAAAGAGAGAAACACTGATTGGTTGGTTGCCTTTGGAACATGCCCCAGCTGGGGATCGAACCTGCAACCTATGTATGTGGCCTGACCTAGAACTGAACCTGAAACCTTTTGGTATACGGGACAATGCTCCAGCCGACTGAGCCACTGGCCCAGGTCTAAAGAGACTACTTAAAAATTTTTTTTAACTTATATATTTTTAGGGAGGGGGAAAGGGAGGGAGAAAGAGAGGGGGAGAAACACCAATGCATGGTTGCCTCTCACGCATCCCTCACTGGAGACCTGGCCTGCAACTCAGGCATGTGCCCTGACTGGGAATCAAACTGGCGACCCTTTGGTTCAGAGGCTGGTGCTCAATCCACCAAGCCACACCAGCCAGAGCTAAAAAAACTGCTTTTTTGATGATGGGGGCAAAGTTTTATCTTACTGCTCCCTGTTCCTATGCTTCTGGGTCCCAGAAATTAGGTTAAAACCTAAGAAAAACACTAAAATACTGCTATAGGGAAAATAAACAGGGCCACTGATGGCAAAAATTACATGTTTATCAAATCAGATTCTGCAAAATCAGTCATCTTTATGTTCTGTTACAATGAAGTCATCTATTCGACAGGTAATTCTGTCATCCAGATAACTATGAACTTCTGACTAGAGTGTACTTATCACTATATACCAACATGAAAAAAAGTCTGGCTACTGCCAAAGGTATCTTTCTTTTCTATGTTTAACCCAATAGTGGACCTAAAAGTCACTTGCAACTGTGACCTCACATCTTGAGGCTTGGGGGGCAGGCAGGGAGCGGGGGGAGAGAGAGATTGATTGAGATTGAGGTTCATTCTGGACTTACTTTGTTGAAAGCCCAGCTATCTATGCTGCAACCCACCTCCACCTAGCTGAATATACATACGAAGCTCAAGAATGTGGAAAACATTACTTCTAACTACCGTTTAGAACCCACCACCACGAGACCTCGTCCTATCTTGTTTCCCACCCCCACCAAGTCCCTAAAGGCATTTTCTCTGCCAGCGCTTGCTTGCTTTCTTCTTTTAAAAATATATTTATTTATTTTTAGATATTGGGAAGGGAGGGACAAAGGAAGGGAGAGAAACATTGATGTAGAGAGAAACTGATAGGCTGCCTCTTGTACACGCCCCAACCAGGGACCTGACCTGCAACCCAAACAGTTGCCCTGACTGAGAATCAAACCCGTGACCTCTAGCTGTGTGGAACAACACCCAACCAACTGAGCCACATTAGTCAGGGCTGCCAGGGCTTTCTTTAACAAAGATGCTCTTTTCTGGATCCCCTTATTAATTAACTCATCTATGACCCAGTGCTTTCTCTTGAATTTGTTACTCGAGTACCAGGAAAATATTCTCCCTGGACATCCTAGCTTTTCAACTTGAGTGTGAACTTCCTAAGACCAGAGCCTCGTCTTTTACTTATCCATTCAAGTTACTGGGTCAGGAACAAGACCATTCACATAATAGATGCTTAATAAATATTACTGGCTCACATTCCTCAAGAACAGTATGTATTTTAACCCCAGGCTTTGGAATTTACCTGAATTTACACCCTTGAAATACATGGGTAATACAAGTGCCAAGTGTGTCCGCATGCGTGCAGGTGCCTTGCCTCTGAGAGAGGACAGATTTAAAAAAGACGGAAAAGCCCAGGTACTACTTTTGCACTGTATTGAAAGTATCATTTGGTTTCTGTACTTTAATCCCACTAAAGTAGAAATCAATGTTCCTAAAAATTTGCAAACTCGGGCTGTATTTGTTGCAGGCAACTAAATCAGCACTTGCAATTTTTCACTATGGTATGTAATAGGTTTGAGTTTCCAAAGCCCTATCCAGGCTGGATCATTTAAGCTGAACCAGGGTACACTGACCTCTGTATTTAACCACATTCATAACATTCATAATCGCAGGCAGAGCTCTCAGACTCAGACTGGGTAGAATTTTACTCATAAGTACCTGAGACTGTGCCCAGCAAGACAATGAGAACAACGAGAAATGAGAAAAAACTGCTTCCTTGAGATAAGACACAAGTAATTGGATTTTCACCTTTTAAAATTTCCTGTAAAAACTCGTACTAAATTACAAAAAGTTTCAAATTATCATTCAGATGAGATATAATTCAACAAATATGCTAAAATTATGTGTCTATTTTTTTATTTTTATTTTTTTTAAGATTTTATTTATTTATTTTTAGAGAGGAAAGGGAGAGGGAGAGAGAGAGAGAACCATCAATGTGCGGTTGCTGAGGGACATGGCCTGCAACCTAGGCATGTGCCCTGACTGGGAATCGAACCTGTGATGCCTGGTTCGCAGCCCGCGCTCAATCCACTGAGCTACTCCAGCCAGGGCTATGTGGCTATTTTTAATCTGCAAAGTTCCGAGTCCTACCAGTCCATTAAAATCTGCCCGGTGATGGAAGTACTGATCTCACACCCAGATGGGGAAGCTGAGGCAACAACCCCAAACTATTTGTTCGTTTGTTTGTCTTTTTGGTTCCAGACAGAAGAAGGGAGAGAAACAGAGAGAAACATCGATCAGTTGCCTGCTATACAGCCCAGACTGGGGACCAAACCTGAAACCCAGGCATGTGCCCTGACTGAGAATAGAACCTGCAACCTTTCAGTTTATGGGACAACACTCTAACCAACTGAGACACACTGGCCAGGGCCAAACTATTCTTAAAAAAGGAAGTCTATAAGAGAGACACTGATAAGTCTCAGGGTGTCTAGAAGGTCCTTGAACAAGTCAAACCACAGACATATTCTTTCAGATAAAAATGGAAAAGGCAGTCCCCCAGTGTTGCTTCTGTAATTTTATAGATTATAGCTACAACATGGAAAAAGAATTTTAAGAATTTTGCAGGCTGTTAAAAAATACTGGCTTTGTCCCAGCCTGGTGTGACTCAGTGAACTGAGTGCCAGCCTGCGAACCACCGGTCTGATTCCCAGTCAGGGCACATACCTGGGTTGCAGGCCAGGTCCCCAGTTGAGGGCATGCAAGAGGCAACCACACACTAATGTTTCTCTCCCTCTCTTTCTCCCTCCCTTCCCCTCTCTCTAAAAATACTGGCTTTGTCAGGCACAATAAAAACAAAGGTAGCCCTGGCCACCCACTAGGTAGCTCAGTTCGTTAAGAGTCTCATCCAGATATGCTAAGGTTGTGGGTTCAATCCCTTGTCAGGGCACACAGAAGAAGCAACCAATAAATGCATAAATAAATAAAACAACAAATGGGTGTTTCTCTCTCCCTTTCTCTCTCTCTAAAATCAATGAATAAAAATTTAAAAAAAATTAAAAAACAAAACAAAATTAAAACCCAAATCATTAAGAAAAAAATACTACAGGAACAACTGTAAAGGAAACACGGGCAAATCCAAGGGGGTGGAATCAGGGGAGGGAGATGAGGATGGCTGGGGTTGGGGGGGAGTTGGTGGAGGGAGGGAATGCAAACAATTGTACTTGAACAACAATAAAATTAAAAAGAAAAAAAAAATACTGGTTGCCCTGACGGGTATGGCTCAGTTGGTCAAGCACTGGCCCACAAAATGAAAGTTGTTGGTTTGATTCCCAGTCAGGGCACATGTCCGGGTTGCGTGTTCGATCCCCTGTTGGGGCATGTATGAGAGGCAACTGATCGATGTTTCTCTCCCTCTCTTTCTCCCTCCCTTTCCCTCTCTCTAAAAATAAATACATAAAATCTTATTAAAAAAAAAAAAGTCTTTGGCTTTGAATCCCAGCTCTGGTGCCTACTAGCTGTGTGATCTTGGGAAAGACACTTAACTCCATCTATAAAATGTACATACTTGCCAGAATTGTGAGGATTCGATGGGTTTACTGTCACTATATTCAAGTACTTAGGATACTGGCACCAGATTTTGTAGTGAACATTATTTAAATGTTGGCTATCACTTTCCTAATCTATCAAAATCCAGGTCACTTTTTATTTTGCCTACAAAGCCAAACCACCACCTTGTGTTTTACAGTTCTTTATACTTTGAAACATGTTTATATATATTATTTCATTTGAAATTTAAGACAATTTTTAAATTTAGATGGAACAAGTACCATTCTCTTTCTATAGATTAGGAAGCCCAGGCTTAGAAACATTAAGTAACTTGTCCAACAACCTACTGCTAGAATAGTGGACCTCATACTGGATTTTCTGTCTTAACTTCTAGCCTTGTGGCTCATTCCATTAATAAAGTATTTTGTTATCCTCAGTGTGTGACCAGCATTTTTAAAAAGTGAATTAAAATAATCACAGAGAACAGTAAGAATGCTTATTGTTTCCTGACTCTGTTTCAATTACATAAATTATATGTGTATATTTACTGGGATGTAAATATTATTGTGGGCACAGACAAAAATGTTTGAAAAACACTGCACTATGCCACAGCTACTTCAAGTTAATATTTACTGATATTTACTGAGTACCTATCATATTCCTCTTCTTACACTATTATATACAACAAAAACATACCATAGTGATTTTTTAAAAGATTTTATTTGCTCATTTTTAGAGAGAGAGAAGGAGAAAGAGAGGGAACGAAATATCAGTGTGTGGTTGCCTCTCGAGTGCCCCGTACTGGGGACCTGGCTCACAACCCAGCCATGTGCCATGACTGGGAATCGAAATGGCAACCCTGTGGTTTGCAGCCCACACTCAATCCACTGAGCTACACCAGTCAGGGCCCACAGTGGGTTTTTTAAAGTGTAAATATAATTATTGATTTTCCTACTGATTTGGGGAATTACCTGTCCCAGATCAGCACTTTGCACTATAATTCTATTATACTTTGCTAGCCCAACACTTTGGAATCAGCTCTTACTAAAAATTCTTTTAAGGTGAACTACAAGCTAACAACTATAACCAAGGTAAGAACAGACTGGGAAAGTAACTACAGAAAGGCAAAGAAAAGCTTTAAGTTTATGTGGTCAGGCTCCCTCCAGCCAGGGGGAAGCTACATAATTCACACTAAGGAAACTATTTCAGAAAATAATACAAGTAATGATCAAACACAGTTATCTCTCATCCTTAAACAATCCTGGCACAGAAAACTCTTGCCCTCCTATCCTCAAGCTCTTCTCTGAATTTGGTAAGTAACCCCAACTAACTCTGAACTTACTCTCAACTCATACCTTTTCTAAGTCAGTTTCCATTTGGACATTCAAGGGATTTTGGAAGCTGGGCATCACAGACCCCACCAATGTCTCTGACAGAAAGCATCCCTCTGATCTGCAGGGTGTTTTATTTTTATTTTGAACTTTATTTATTTTTAGAGAAAGGGAAAGGGAGGGAGAAAGAGAGGGAGAAAAACATCGATTGGTTGCCTCTTGCACATGCCCCAACTAGAAGCAAACCTGCCACTAATGCATATACCCTGACTGGGAACTGAACCTTCAACCTTTGCTTTGTAGCATGATGCCCATCCAACTGAGCCATGTGGGTCAGAGCTGATCTCTAAGGTGTTTTAAATTGGGTATGAGGAGGGAATCACACCTGTTTTTAGTCATGCATCTGCTGTATCTACTATATATTCATTTGGTCTGTTACCTTCCTAGAAGGAAGTCTCTGCCAGGTGTGCCCAACCTGGGGCCTGCAGGCCACATGCAGCCCAGGATGGCTATGAATGTGACCCAACACAAAATCGTAAATTTACTTAAAACCTTTTTGCTCATCAATTTTTGTTAGTGCTTGTGTAGTTAACATGTGCCCCAAAACAGCTCATCTTCCAGTGCGGCCCAGATACATCAAAAGGTTGGACACCCCTGCTATATAATCCCTTGAGTTTATGTGCCTTGTATTTCTAGGGAAGAGCTTCAAAAAGGCTAGTAAATTCAGTACAGGTAGGCAATGAAGTTAACTGTTTACTTACAGTTAACACATTGCCTTTTACTGTATCTTCTAGTCTGCTGCCACCAAGAGTTAGTTTGGCAATAGGCAATGTACTAAGACAAGGCACGACTGATACATTAATACATCGTGTTCATATAGGCCCTTCCTTCTCCCCTCCCAGCCTGAGTAGAAGACTACTAGAATCCTGATATATAACAAAGTTTAGTGAGGGCGTCTATGGCATTAGTGAAAATCAGAAGATTTTACCTTGCTATGTCTCTGAGACTCACTGTAACTCAAGCCTTTATGACTCATACTACACAGTCCAAAGAATTACAGGTTTCTGAAGCTAAAGGGTCTCTGAAAACAGTAAAAGCTACTAAACCTCAAAAGGACCCAGGGACTGAAAGCCTATTTAGAAAGAGGAGGACCTCCTCCTTCCACACCCTGCAAACCACCACAACTAGCTAATAAAACCTAGAATACTGGCTCAGTTCACAGGAAGAAGAACGAACAGAGAGTCCCTGCTGGAAGAGTACTTTTATAGCTAGAGTGAATATCCACTGAAGTAAGATTCTGAACTTAGCTTTAGGAAGCTTCCTCATTTCAGGAATTGCCTGGAAAACAAAATAAAACCTAAAGTAGTCCTTTAAACCTCTCAAGGATTCAAAGTACCACAACTCACTCACAGATCAGCAGAGTGTTTTTGCCCTCTTTTGTGCCCCTGAGAAATTTCATAACCATTTGACATTGTTACTTATCAGTGTGTGAGTGGTTCTAACTGGTCAAATATGTGCCGAATACCACATTTGAAATCCCGCCCAAACAAAGCAATTTAACTTGAGATTATTCTAACATTGAGAAAAATCAGGGGAAAAAATTACATAAATACATATTTAACCCTACAGATGTCCAAATTATTGCCTTCCTTTTATCTCAAAAGGAATGGCTAATAGTACTCAAATGAACATTTTTTGTACAATAGCAGAAAACAAAAATTCACAACTGGTCTTTCCTGGTACATGCCTCATTTGTTCAGTGTATCCATCCATTCACTGTCCTAATTTCTACTCTGTGAACTTTTCTCTCTGGAGCCTCCCTCACCAACTGAGAGTCCTTATCAACTTTCACCCAGTTACCTCTGTTAAATCACTTCATTTGGTTAGAAATAGAAAGCACCCAAATAGAGTGAACAGGGTATCCACAGAGGAACAAGGAGTGGGGGCTGATGTGGGGAGTCAGAACCCAATCAACATGAGAGCATCGCCAGAGGGGATGCAGTGACTACTCCCTGTCCAAATACATGAATCCCAGTAGGGTCCACTCAGATCTTGGCATCTAAATACTAAATTCTTGCCCTACCTGGCATGGCTCAATTGGTTGGGCGTTGTCCCATGAAGCAAAGGGTCACTGGTTTGATTCCCAGTCAAGGCACATGCCTGAGTTGCGGGCTTGCCCCCAGGTGGGGCACATACAGGAGGCAACTGATTGATGTTTCTCTCTCACATCTATGTTTTTCTCCCTACCTTCCCCTGTCCCTAAAAAACAAACAAATAGCGGCCAAGATGGAGGCATAGGCAGTCGCATTGTGCTTCCTCGTGCAACCAAAACTAAAGACAACAAAAATTGAGAAACAATAAACAACCAGAACAGAGAGAAATTAATTGAACAGAAGTCGGGCTCCAGTACATCCAGACCGGTAAGGAACGGCGGAGTCGGAGGCCTGTGGAGTGGGGTCGAGGGGTCCCGTCGGAAGAAACGCTGGCTGGCAGGTGCAGGCGCGCAGGGCAGAGATGGCAGCGGACGGACCGGTGGCGGACACTGGGCGCGGGAGGCGGCTAGCAGACCCAGTGAGAGACGCAGGGCATCTGGCTGTCCGCAGCCACACGTTTGCGCACAAACTAAGCGAAAATGGGCAGCGCCTCCGAGTTTCAAAGCTTAAGAGCCCCATCTGGGAACTGAGGCCAGGAGACTCTCTCAGCCTCACAGGAGACTTCTCGGGGAAGCCCACAGAGTCCGAGAAAGTGCACAAGCCCACACGCCCGGGAGCCAGCACAGGAAGGGCCCAATTTGCTTGTGGGAGGCAGTGGAAGGGACAGAAGTCCTAGAGAGAGCGGAGCAAGCACCATTGTTCCCTCTCAGAACCCGCCCCCACGTACAACGTCACAACCCAGCGACTGCGGTGCCCCGCCCTGTGAACACCTAAGGCTCCGCCGCCCTTACGAAACAGCCGCAACCAAACCAAAGGAAAATTAAAAAGATGGCTCAAACAGATTTGAAAGCCCCAGAACCAATTTTTTTAAGTGACCAAGAGATAGCAAAATTACCAGATGCACAGTTCAAAGCACTGGTGATCAGGAAGCTCACAGAATTGGTTGACTTTGGACATAAATCAGATGAACAAATGCAGGCTACGGTAAGAGAAATGAAGGAAAACGCACAGGGAACCAATAGTGAGAGAAAGAAAACTGGGACTCAAATCAGTGGAGTGGACCAGAAGGAAGAACGGAACAACCAAACAGAAAAGAATGAAGAAACAAGAATTCAAAAAACTGAGGAGGGGCTTAGGGACCTCCAGGACACCTTTAAACGTTCCAACATCCGAATTATAGGGGTACCAGAAGGGGAAGAGGAAGAGCAACAAATTGAGAACTTATTTAAACAGATATTAAAGGAAA
>PVIA01013453.1:0-32054 GCA_004024845.1 Tonatia bakeri | reverse complement strand
GTTGGGTTTGTATCAGTCCTCTCTGGGCCCATGTCATCATCAGTCTTGTCTACATGGTATTTCTAGGGGGTCCTCTGTGGATTCTGGTACTTGCTGGAAGGGGGCTGACCTGGGAAAGCCCCTGGGCGGGGGGTGGGGGGTGGGGGGCAGGGCCTCTGGCTCTGGGCTGGAGTGCCAGAAGTTGTTTGCATAAGGCCTGGTCTCTGGAGACCTTCTCTACCAGCTGCTGCATTTGGTCTCCTGTGGCTCCGCCTAGGAGACCAGGGTTCTGGGATTTCCAGTGTTTGAAGGGGCGAGGTGTGCAAAGGTTAGGCGTAAGTGGGGGAAGGAACCAATGGGAAACCAGAGTTTGAGTTCCTGGAGTGGCAACAAAGTGATTCACTGAAGGGGGTGCGGGGGATGGGGTAGGGAGAGGGCGTGGCTAATCGGAGCCCCATTCCTGTTACTTCTTCTGCTCTCACTGCTGTCCCTTTTGCTGTCTGTCTTTGTGCCATCACCCTTTCTTTCCTGACTACTTCTCCTCTGGCTCCTGTTGCCTGTCCAGACCACAGCTCGGCGGCCCAAGGTGAGAAAAACCAGGCCTCTGTGCAAGCCATTGCGTAGTGCACACACATTTCAGGCATGTGCATGTATGTGGGCATGTGTATGGCCAAGTAAAAGTTGGTCACAGTGCATCCTGGGTGCTTTTTTCATGGGAGTGAAGGGACTGAAGGTAGTGACAGGTCACTCCTAGGAAAATGACATCTGACTTTTGGGAGGATACCCGAGCCAGTAGCTTGAGTGCAAAAAGAAGTGAGAGTAGTTGTGGTTCATTAAGGCAGGCTTGCGTGAAGAAGGGCGTTTTGACTAGCTTTGATGGGGACGGGCTGAAAGAGAGGTGAAGAACTTGGCCTTCCAAATGTCAGGGGACAAGGAGGCAAGCATGCCCGTTGATATGTGTGGTGTCCGAGTGTCCGTCAGCCTACTGGGAGAGGTTCAGAGCTCAGCACTGCCCGGAGAGCGCTGTGCGGGCCTGGGTGCCCTAGGACCAGGGGCTTCAGGGCACCTTCTCCGCCCCGCCCTACACAGGCCTGGGTAGCTGTGCCTGACTAGAGCCTCTGTCTTCGGGAAGGGAGATGACAGAAGGGTTGGCTACGCTGACCTTGTTTCAAGGGGGAGTCTATGAACACAACTTTAACCTTGACCCTTTTACCTGCAGGGTCCCCTGAAATAGACCAAGGGAGGGAGAGTCAGCTTGTCTCCCAAAGAGCAGGGAGGGCCTAGCAGGGATATGGAGCCTGGTGCCCCCACATGTAGCCCGGCCTTCTCTAGAAACATGAAAGAGAACCAACTATATTCTACATGGAGGCACCTCTTATCGCTGGGGAAGGAGGGTGTACGCCCTGAGCCATGATAGGATTGGGAGTATTAAGCTGCTAGAGAGATCACAAGTGGGTCGCAGAGGAGAGTTCTGGTGAGTAAGGAAGGGTCCTGCTAAAGGGGGCAGTGTCAGGGCGGGGAGGAATGTGGGGTTGGTCAGTGCCAAGGAAGAGCCTTGTAATCTTATGTCTTCCTCCATCCCTTCCTCCCTCTCCCCTTTATCTCCCTCCCTCCTCCCCGTCTTTTGTCACTATCTCTGACTCTGTGGCATTTTCCTTCTCCCCTTTGCTCTGTCTCACTGTTCTCATTGTTCTCTGATACTCTGTCTTTTTTCTTTTCTGTCTCCTTCCCTCACCATATTCTCATAATCTGTCTTTCACTCTTTCACCACGCCTTTCCTCTACTTTCTTTCTGGTCTGCCCCTACCCTCTGTGAATAGCCCACCCGCCCGGCCAGTAGTACTGGGGTGGTGGGAGCCAGTAGCTCCCTGGGCCCCTCTGGCTCGGCATCAGCGGGTGAGCTGAGTAGCAGTGAGCCCAGCACCCCGGCTCAGACTCCGCTGGCAGCGCCCATCATTCCCACGCCGGCCCTCACCTCTCCTGGAGCAGCACCCCCACTTCCTTCCCCCTCCAAGGTAAGGACTGGGGTTGGAGTGAGGATGAACCGAGATGCAGAGGAGCTTGTGACCTCTGGCATATCTTGGAGATTTCCCAGCGTTGGGGAATTCCAGAATTTGGATCAGAAGGGTGGGGACGTAGCATTTGGGTATCCTGCCTTGACTAAGCTGTCCTTCCCTCTGGGCCTTTCTTCCACGCCTTCCCCATACATTTTGTTCTCTTCTCAGATGTTATATGTCACTTGCTTTTGACCCTGGGGCTGGAGTGAAGTTTGCACACATTCCTGTCTTTTCTGCTCCAGCTCAGCCTTGACGAGGAGGGCGGGGGTGGGGGCGGTGGAGGCTATGACAGAACGAGGGGTCTCTCCTTTGCAGGAGGAGGAGGGGCTGAGGGCCCAGGTGCGGGACCTGGAGGAGAAGCTGGAGACCCTACGAATGAAACGGGCAGAAGACAAGGCAAAGCTAAAAGAGTTGGAGAAACACAAGATCCAGCTGGAGCAGGTGCAAGAATGGAAGAGCAAAATGCAGGAGCAGCAGGCCGACCTGCAGCGGCGCCTCAAAGAGGCGCGGAAGGTGCGACTTGGGAGGAAAGGGGTGGCTGGGGAGGCGTGGGGTCTGAAACAGTGGACTGGAGCTCAACTGGAGCTGGAGCCTGCAACGTTCTGTGAGGTAGAGCACATGAGGCATCTCTCTGCTTGTGTCCCACCAACCTCCACCCCTCAGGAAGCCAAGGAGGCACTGGAGGCAAAGGAGCGCTACATGGAGGAGATGGCTGACACTGCTGATGCCATTGAGATGGCCACTCTGGACAAGGAGATGGCTGAGGAGCGGGCTGAGTCCCTGCAGCAGGAGGTGGAGGCGCTGAAGGAGCGTGTGGATGAGCTCACCACTGACTTGGAGATTCTCAAGGCTGAGATTGAAGAGAAGGGTAAGGGGCCAGGAGCTGCTGGGAAACACAGGGTGGGGTTAGAGTCATGTCTGAAGGTGTTCATGGTTTTCCTCAGGCTCAGATGGGGCTGCATCCAGTTACCAACTCAAGCAACTCGAGGAGCAGAATGCCCGCCTGAAGGACGCTCTGGTGAGGTAGGGTCCCTTCACTGCCAGGCTCCAGAGCCCACTCCCCTGTCCAGACACATTCAAGCGCCTGTGGCCCAGTGACTCTGACATTCGCTCCCCCTTCTCCACACTTCCCCACAGGATGCGGGATCTCTCTTCCTCAGAGAAGCAGGAGCATGTGAAACTCCAGAAACTCATGGAAAAGAAGAACCAAGAGCTAGAAGTTGTTAGGCAGCAGCGGGAGCGGCTACAGGAGGAGCTGAGCCAGGCAGAGAGCACCATCGATGAGCTCAAGGAGCAGGTCTGGGGAGCCCAGCCCCTCTCCCAGGGACCCCGGCAGTCCCCTCAGACTGTCCCATAGATGCCTCTCTCTCAGCATCTTTTAGTAGCCCTTCTCCCCGTTCCTGCCGTGTAACACAGGTGGACGCCGCCCTGGGTGCTGAGGAGATGGTGGAGATGCTGACGGACCGGAACCTGAATCTGGAAGAGAAAGTGCGGGAATTGAGAGAGACCGTGGGGGACTTGGTAAGAGGAGAGCAGACGCTGACTTCTGACCGGGACGGAGGGTGTTTAAAGGGACTTGCTGAGAGAGGGACTGACATGTGACCCCTGACCTTTGAGCAGGGTATATGATGAGTGGACCCACCCTGGCCTGCTACGCTGACCCTGCCTTTCCTTTGCCCCACTCCCTCGTGGCCTCCCAGGAAGCGATGAATGAGATGAATGATGAGCTGCAGGAGAATGCACGAGAGACGGAACTGGAGCTGCGGGAGCAGCTGGACATGGCAGGCGCCCGGGTCCGGGAGGCCCAGAAGCGTGTGGAGGCAGCTCAGGAGACGGTTGCAGACTATCAGCAAACCATCAAGAAATACCGCCAGCTGACTGCCCACCTGCAGGTGCCTTTTCATCCCCCACGCTCCACCCATGATCACCCCAGGGCTCATGACCCAGCTGTGTCTTACTGTCCGTCTCTGCTCCCAGGATGTAAATCGGGAACTGACAAACCAGCAGGAAGCATCTGTGGAGCGGCAGCAGCAGCCACCCCCGGAGACTTTTGACTTCAAAATCAAGTTTGCTGAGACGAAGGCCCACGCCAAGGTCAGGAAAGCGAGTGGGCTGGATAGAGGAGAGTGTTTGGCAGCCCAGCTGAAGTATGGCTGTGGACTGGCCGGGTGGGTGCGTCCCTGGCAGAGGGTGCTTTGAGTGATGGTTTGGAAGACTCCTGGTGTGCGTTTGTCCTAGAAGCAGGGGACCTGGCAGAACAAGGCACAGTGGGTCTGGGACTCTCCCCAGCCCGGTTGAGTGCATGCCTTCCTGTCCATCTCATAGGCAATCGAGATGGAACTGAGGCAGATGGAGGTGGCCCAGGCCAACCGGCACATGTCCCTGCTCACAACCTTCATGCCAGACAGTTTCCTTCGGCCTGGTGGGGACCATGACTGTGTCCTGGTGCTGCTGCTTATGCCTCGTCTCATTTGCAAGGTACAGCCAGTCATACGTTCAGCAGGAACCTCTGGAACTTGCTGTGAACCAGGCCTCGAGGGAGCCAGTGAGGCCAGCTGTCAGCATCCCTGCGCATGGAGAGTTTACAATGCAGTGGAGGGATGGAGTCAGCAGAGTTACAGATGGATTTGTGTTACAGATGGCCCGTTACGAAGGCGGGGTAGCTTCTTTGAGATTGCACAGTTGGGGAGCTGATTTAGATGGAGGGCTATTACTGAAGGAATAACATTTGGGCTGAGATCCAGAAGATGGCCAGGAATTAGTGAGGAGAAAATTGTCAAGATGGCGTTCTCGTGGAAGGGTGGCTGGAGCAGCAGCTTCAGGCTTGCAGGAAAGAGCTTGGTCCTGCAGGTCCTGCTCTCCTTTGACGCCCACATCTCAAACCCTCCCCGCCCCGGATCTCCGCATCACTTCCCTGTCCCCATGGAAGGCTTCCTGCCCATCTAAGAGCTGTTTCTGTTTTATCTGCCTCTCCCCCACCCCATAGTTGCTCAGCTCTGTGTTCTGTATTCCTGAGTCTGTGTTCTTCGTCTTCTGCTCTGAGCCCCAGGCTCCTGGCACTTCTTCCCACAGGCAGAGCTGATTCGAAAGCAGGCCCGGGAGAAGTTTGAACTGAGTGAGAACTGTACAGAGCGGCCTGGTCTCCGAGGAGCTGCAGGGGAGCAGCTCAGCTTTGCCGCTGGGCTGGTGTACTCGCTGACTCTGCTGCAGGCCACGCTCCACCGCTATGAGCAGTAAGTGAGCCCGGGCCCCCATTCAAGGCCACAGGTCGCCGAGTGGCTGGAACAGAGATTGCCTGGCAGACCTGGTTTCACAGGCCCGTCTCTGGTCCCCAGCGCCCTCTCCCAGTGCAGTGTGGATGTGTATAAGAAGGTGGGCAGCCTCTATCCCGAGATGAGCGCCCATGAGCGCTCCCTGGACTTCCTCATTGAGCTGCTGCACAAGGACCAGCTGGATGAGACCGTCAATGTTGAACCTCTCACTAAAGCCATCAAGTACTACCAGGTCTGGGGCGAGGATTTCGGCTTGGTGCAGGAGGGAGGCAAGGTTTCTTTTTCTGGGGCCATGGCCGGTGTAGCCCGGGTTGTGTGTCTGAGGCTTAGCTTGTTATAGATGAACTCGCCTCAGGATGCAGCCTTTGGGGGTTTCAGGTTCTCACATACCTCTGGAGTCCTGTGATGACTGGGGCTCAAACAGCAGTTGGGGAAGAATTCTCCGTCCTTCCAAGACCTAAAGGCTGTCTGTCTCTGTCTTCTCTCAGCATCTGTATAGCATCCACCTTGCCGAACAGCCTGAGGACAGTACCATGCAGCTGGCAGACCACATAAAGGTGAAATGTCTGGGCTGGTGGTTGAGCCCCATGTAGAGGTCAGAACGGAGGTCATCGGGTCCGGAGGTCTGGCCCTGAGGGTGACTGGAACAGGGTCACTAAGGCCAGATCAGAGAAGACAGAGAACCTGCTTATGTATGGGGGTCAGCAGAAGGTGGGGACTTCGTAGAGATACTGAGGGGGCAGAAGGTCTCCTGTTGGGTATTGACAAGCACATACTTCTGTTCTCACAGTTCACCCAGAGTGCCCTGGACTGCATGGGCGTGGAGGTGGGACGACTGCGTGCCTTCTTGCAGGTGAGAGCACACCTGGATCTGTTTGAGCGCTTCTGCCTTCTTAGTTGCCCCATCCTCACCTCCACTGCTAATGCTAACTTTGTTCCCCGTCCATTTTTTGTTCCCTGAGCAGGGTGGGCAGGAGGCTTCAGATATTGCCCTCCTGCTCCGGGACTTGGAAACATCTTGCAGTGACATCCGCCAGTTTTGCAAGAAGATCCGAAGGCGAATGCCAGGGACAGATGCTCCTGGGATCCCAGCTGCACTGGCCTTTGGACCACAGGTTTAGGGCTGTGAGGGAGGAAGGACAGGGAGCCGAGTAGATCAAGAGGGGCCTAGTACGGCAGGAATGGCTTGCAGGTAGCTGGGAGTGTGCTGCTGGACCCAGGGTGGGCTCCTGACTCTGGCCTGTTGCACAGGTATCCGACACACTCCTTGACTGCAGGAAACACTTGACATGGGTGGTGGCTGTGCTGCAGGAGGTGGCAGCTGCCGCTGCCCAGCTCATTGCCCCACTGGCAGAAAATGAAGGCCTGCCTGTGGCTGCCCTAGAGGAGCTGGCTTTCAAAGCAAGCGAGCAGGTGGGCCTGGATGGCTGGGGAGAAGGTGGTAGGGAGTCAGGTGGCCAGTGTGAGGTTCTCACTACACTACTGCCCTTGGCTTCTGCAGATCTATGGGAGCCCCTCCAGCAGCCCCTATGAGTGTCTGCGTCAGTCATGCACTATCCTCATCAGTACCATGAACAAGTTGGCCACAGCCATGCAGGAGGGAGAGTATGATGCAGAGCGGCCCCCCAGCAAGGTGGGTGGGAGCTCCTTGGAGGGGCTCCTGAGGCCTGGAGGAGCAGGGCTTACAGAGCTGCTGCTACTCATGGGAGGGCTGAGAGGTGGAGGAAGGAATCGAGAGCACCATCGTGCTTACAAGGCAAGAAACTGGATCTCTCCGAAAGCTGCACATTGGTGATATCCTCTTCCCATCCCTGCCCGCTGTCCCCACTTTGGCTCTTAGCCTCCCCCAGTTGAGCTTCGGGCTGCAGCCCTTCGTGCAGAGATCACAGATGCTGAAGGCCTGGGCTTGAAGCTTGAAGATCGAGAGACAGTTATCAAGGAGCTGAAGAAGTCACTCAAAATCAAGGTGAGGGTAGGGTAGGCTCAGCATGTGGGGCCCAGGAAATATTGCGGGGCGCAGGGCAGCAGTGAGTGTTAAGGATCAGGACTGAGAAGGGTGGGGGCTGGGGGGAGAAGTGGCGCTTATGACCAGTGGGGGCTCTTGTGGGCCCTTAAGGAGCTTTCTATCTTGTGGTCTGTCTCAGGGGGTTGTGGGAGGATGTAAAACAATTAGAAGCTCCTGTCCTCGTCCAGGGCGAGGAGCTGAGTGAGGCTAACGTGCGGCTGAGCCTCCTGGAGAAGAAGCTGGACAGTGCCGCCAAGGACACAGACGAGCGCATCGAGAAGGTCCAGAACCGGCTGGAGGAGACCCAGGCACTGCTGCGGAAGAAGGAGAAGTCAGGCACCTCCCCGGCCCTGCTTAGTTCAGTCCTCCCTGCTGCCCGCAGCTCTCTGCCTCCTGACCAGCTCCTACTCAGACCCTCTTGTCCAGAGATTCCCCGGGGGAACGTAGGGCATTTTCCTTGCCCCTTGCCAGCCTGTTATATCGCCCCAATCTGAGTCTATATTGCCTCTGGTCCTCACCAGCAGGGTTACTCCAAGCACCTGTCAGGACTGAGAAGTGGTGTGGGGTCGTAGGGAAAGGACGCGTCCCGAGCCAGATTCTCTTTCACAGGGAGTTTGAGGAGACAATGGATGCCCTCCAGGCTGACATCGACCAGCTGGAGGCAGAGAAGGCAGAGCTGAAGCAGCGGCTAAATAGTCAGTCCAAGCGCACGATTGAGGGGCTGCGGGGGCCCCCTCCTTCGGGTATTGCTACACTGGTCTCTGGCATTGCTGGTGGTGAGTGCAGGGGGACAGGCAGCGCCAGCCCATGGGAGATCGAATGGCCTCCCTCCTCCCTTGGCCTCAGTTTGACGTCATCCCCCTACTCACCCCCCAGTGCTCAGCCCAGCTTCACGCTGGCACCTCTCACCAGGGTCTCACTCCTCCCAAAGATATGTGGAGATCCCCTCTGAACAAGGTGGGGCGTTACCAAATTGTTGGTGTAGCTCGGAGTTATGAAGACAGTGGGACTCCACTAGATGTCCCTCTGGGTCTGCTGTCTGGCCTCTGACCCAGCCTCGCATCCCAGAGGACCAGCAGCCCGCAGCAGGCTGGGCTGGCCCTGCTGTGGCAGCCAGCGGGCCTGAGGCCCGCCCGCTCTTGGCTGCTCTTTTGCTCAGGTGTGTTTTCCCTGCAGAGCTCGTGTGGCTCCCTGTGGCGTGGCTGTCTCCTTCGTGGCTGAGTTCTCCCTGTTTCATCGGGGCTTGTGTTCTGACCTTTGCCTGGTCTGGTGGTGTGGTCTGGGCTCCTTATGTCGGGTGCTCCTGGCTTCCAGGCTCAGGCTCCCCTGTGTCCCGACCGAGGAGGTGGCACGAGGAGGTGGCCAGTGCCGTCTCAGTTCTCATCTGCTCTAGTTTGTTCATTGTTCTCTCTGCAGTTTCTTACTTACCCTTCTTACCTCCAGGAGACAAACTCAGGAATTAAGCCCTCAGGGTCTCTAGATCTCCCCGGCTGTACCTGTCTTGTCCGCTGATCTCACCTAGGGTCTTATCCTCTTTAAAGCCCCTGTCACTGATGTGTCTAGAACTTAGGAAGTGACCAAGTACCTTCTTCACTGTCCACTCCATGGCACAGATGGCTCCTGTCCCTTGGAGGAGGGGTCTCCAGAGTTACCACATTGTATTGTCTCAACATAGACTATTTAAACAAATACTGGTTGTGAGTTTATGGACCTCCCCACCAAAAATGGGTGTCTTTGGCCTCTGCAGTGGGGAACCTGAGGAGCACAGTAATGCATCTGCATCCTCAGCCTCAGCCATGCTGCTGTGGAGAAATGAGGGTGCTGACGAATCGGTCTCGGGAGTGCCCCCTCTGCCCCTCTGGGAGATGGAGTATGAGGCAGGGAGGCAGGAACAGCCTCAGGCCTGGGTGCTTCTCCCAGCGCACCCTCCCACTGTCACTCTTGTTCCCGCATCACACGCTGCCTCGTGGCCTCACTCCCCTCTCCGCTCCTGTCTTCCACAGAGGGGGAGGGCAGAAGTGGAGTCTTGTTAGAGAAGGTACAGTGTTCAGGGAAAGGGTTTTCTTGTAGCATTTGTGTCCAGGATTCTTGTGGTGTGTCCCCCTAATCCCCAAATGACCTAACTGCTATCTTCTCTTTTACTGCTCTCCATGGGCTCTCCTGAGCACAGAAGAACAGCAGCGAGGTAGAGAGCCACCCTGGCTGGGGGTTGCCAGGGCTGGTGGGAATCGGGGCTGGGGGAGCAGGGTGAGACTTCCCCTGGGGAGCAGCTAGGACTAGGGCTGGGAGGAGATAAGGAAAGGTGGTGAGCAGAGATGGAGCCCACCTCCTACCCTCTCCACCTGAGACGGATGACGTTTGTTGTGGGACTGTAGGAGGCGCCCCTGGGCAGGTGCTGGGGTCTGTGCCAGGTCCGGGGCTGGTGAAGGACTCGCCACTGCTGCTTCAGCAGATCTCTGCCATGAGGCTGCACATTTCCCAGCTCCAGCATGAGAACAGCATCCTCAAGGTAAGGAGGTCACAGTGGGGACTGGGGTAGAGGTGGAGCACACTTGTCCCATTGATGATGGGTGGCAGGGCCTTCTGTCGCTTCTTACCACCACCATCTTCCTCCACCAACAGGGTGCCCAGATGAAGGCCTCCTTAGCAGCCCTGCCCCCTCTGCATGTGGCAAAGCTCTCTGCCCCGCCCCATGAGGGCCCTGGCAGGGAGTTAGCAACTGGAGCGCTGTATCGTAAGACCAGCCAGCTGTTGGAAACATTGAATCAGCTGAGCACACACACCCAAGTAGTAGACATCACTCGCACCAACCCTGGTATGGACCCGCCAACCCCAGGATGAATGACTCAGCTCCTCCCCTTGTCCCAGAGGTGTAGCCCCTGCCCAGGCAATTCCCACACTGCTCTTTGGTCTCGGTTTTCAGTTTGCCTGATGCATCCACTCTTATGTGCCTGTTCCAAAAGAAGGTCCAGTACCTGCACCACTAACCCTTATTCCAGGACAGCTGCCTGCCTGGGCCTTGGTGGGCCTCACCAGCCTTTCCTCCCCACAGCTGCCAAGAGCCCGTCGGCCCAGCTCCTGGAGCAAGTGGCTCAACTCAAGTCCCTAAGCGACACCATCGAGAAGCTCAAGGTCAGCTCTGACCCTGCCCTTTCTCACCCTAGAGTTTTCTCTCGAGCGTTTTCTGGTGGAACCTTGGCACATTCATTTCCACAGGCGTTCCCGGAGTGCCTCCAGGCCCGGCCCTGGGCTGCATGGCATATTGTGGGGCAAGTAGAGGGGGAGGCAGGGCTCCTGCCTTGGATGCTCACTGTCTCGGTGCAAACAGAAGACAGGTTCTCACCGACAAAATGTGTGGAGCGTGATTAGCTCTAGCGTGTGTGGTTCAGGTGCAGCTTCTGTCAGAGCTGGGATTGCCACAGGGTAGAATGGTTGGGGGTGGCTTCCCTGAGCCTATAGAATCTGAGTTGGGTCTCAGGATAAATATCTTTAAAATACGGATGTTGGGGTGGAGATGGGGTCAGAGGCGATAGCATGTTTGGTGCCAGAGAAGACTGGCTCCCTGCTCCTGGTATTCGTGTCTGGGGAGTTGGGGGGTAATGGACTAACCTGTGGGGATTCCCTAAACAAACCCTCGTTCCCTCTGCCATCAGGATGAGGTCCTCAAGGAGACGGTATTGCAGTGCCGCGGAGCCACAGTCCCCACTGACTTCGCCACCTTCCCTTCCTCAGCTTTCCTCAGGGTAAGAGGCAGCATGGGGAGCGGGGCGGGCAGTATGGAGGCACAGGTGGGCCCTCCCCTTGTCCCCAGAATTTGAAAAGGCCTCTGGGGTCTCAGGTCCAACAGCTGCATATCCTGAGTTACCCGGCCAGTGCTCAAGTCAGGAGTTATTTTCTTGCTTCTAGAAATTTCACTATTTTAACAGTTTAACTTCTTATATGACTTTTGACACCAGGAGGAGTTCAAAACTCCCTTGTCAGACTGTGTCCCCCAAATTAGATTTGGAAAATGTGATCACCGAAGCCCAGGGGCCCAGAACTTGTCTCCTAGGGGCTGCCTTGGTCTCCAGGCTCAGGGACAGTCAGTGGCACACAGTTCAAGTGAGCCCCTGACGTGGGGGTGTCTTCTCCTCACCCACTCCCAGGCCAAGGAGGAGCAGCAGGACGACACTGTCTACATGGGCAAAGTGACCTTCTCGTGTGCGGCTGGCCTGGGACAGCGACACCGGCTCGTGCTGACCCAGGAGCAGCTGCACCAGCTGCACCGTCGCCTCATCTGAATGCTCCTTTCCCTACTGTCCCCCTCTGCCCTCAGCCCCCCGGTGCCACTCTGCCCGACGCACAGCCACCTCAGTCGGCCCCCAGGTAGAAGCGTGTGTGTCAGGCTGTTCCAGCCCCCATTTAGCTTCACTCTACCTGTCAAGGCCTCGCCCCTGTCCCTCGACCTGGGCTCCCCCATTTCCAGTCCCTGGCCTCTGCCAGAATTCGCTGTCCAGCTGCTCCCTCCTTCCTGAGGGCCTTCAGGGCATGTGGGGGATAGGCTGAGACCCTCCCACCAAAGGCTGAGTGAGGTCCCCCAGACTGAGGACTTCACCCCCTGATTAAAGCAACATATGCTTCAGTGCTTTCTGTGTGGTGTTGGGAGTGGGTCCTGGGCCATTCAGCTCGGAGCAAGAGAGGAGGAGAAGGGTTGCTGTGTCCCTTAGATTCACGTGCCATTCGTCACTGAGCAGCGGAGGAGAGGGCTAGCTGGACCCAGGGCCTGGTGCTTGTCATTTATGGAGATGGGGGGCCGAGGGTATGTAGCCTCTGCCAGGCCCTGCCTCTGCTTCCTGGGTCTTCTCCTGCTCTGCAGGCCAGTGCTTGGAGCTGGACCGATGATGTGGCCACCACCCTAGCTAACCTCAGATGCACTGATCACAATCCTCCTGTAAGGCCCAGGGTTCCTCCAAGGGAACATTTGCTCAGTAAGGGAAGACCGAAGTAACAGACTGATAAGGAAGGACAGAAGTTGCAAAGTCCCTCTACCGATCAGTATCTGGGAGCTTCTTTAACATAGTTACAGGTTGGCCAGTAAGCAGCACCCTGGCATTTTAGAGTTTGGTACCAGTTCAGTCTAGTTGTGGGCACTTTGATCTTCTCTTTTATTCCCCCCTTGGGGAAGTCCTGCTCGGGTTCCCAGAGATCTCTGATCCAGTAGGAAGAAGAGACCCTCAGCCCTGGGAAGTACCTCCAGCTAGGTCAGGCTGTCCGCTGTGTCTCCCTCTGGTGGGAGAGGGGCGGACGGGACGAGGAGGCTCTGTGCCAGGAACCCAGTGTGCACGGTTGGTGCTGGGCTCACTCCCGGTCGAGCCCCTCTGGGGAGGGCAGACACCCTCTGCCGTCTGGTATCTGCTCTGTACCTTGGCCTTTCTCCACTGGGGTTCCAGAGGAAATGCTGTGGCCACTTTCCTCAGTGCTCTCACGGGTGACCATGGCTAGTGCCACCCTAGGCGCACAGGGTGTCATTCGTTCCACACAAGGGACAGCTTGTGTTGTTAGGGCTTAGTGCTCACAGGACTGATGGAGAAGGTCGCTGTCTTGGTGCCATTCACCGCACTTCTCCCCAAGGAGATCGAAGGCCACACTGCCCTTTCCCTGGGATTCGGTTGTGTTCCTGCCCTTTTTACCCAAGCTGCTGACTTGCCTCCTGATGGGAGCTTTAGGTACCGAGGGTCGAGTCTGGGCAACTCCGAGACTTGTTGAGAAGAGGACAGGGCTTGTGCCATTGTCTTCCTCTGGTGGTTGTCTCTGCCGCAGCTCCCCAGGGGCCAGGTGCATCTATCCCTTTGCCTGTTGGTATCTGTCTTAACGTCTGCATGTCTAAGGCAGAAGTCACCGTCCAGGTCCTGGATGTGGTGAGCCACAAACCTGGACTCCTGACGCTTTCTTCACTCTCATGAGCTAATTTACATATGTCTCAGCTAATTTAGTTGCTCAGTCCTGTTCAGTGTTTACTTCATTACTACTCAGATCTGCTCACTTTTTTCCAATCCTTCCACTGCTACTTCTGTGTAATTTCTTGATCTGGGTACTTAGCAGTCCATAAACTGGTCCCCTTACCTCCCTTGCCTCTGTTAGTTCTCATTGATGCCAGAAGCACTCTTCCGAGATGTGAACTGGGCCCTGCCACTCCCTGCTTTAAATCCTGAAATGGCTCTTCCAACAAGAAATGAAAAGCTACATTCACTGGAATGGCGCACGAAGCCTCCATGATTTGGGTCCTGCCCACCCGCGTGGCCTCTCACAGGGCTGCCCTTCCGCATGTGCTCTGTTGCCTGGATGTCTTAACCCCCTGCAGTTTCTTCACCACCCACCCTGTGCTCTCTCAGGCCTCCTCTCACTGCCCACAATGCCCACTGGTGCCTTTGCTCCACCTCCCTGCCCCCACCCCACCCGGTTCCTTGGCTGACAGTCTGTTTATCTGCTAAGACAGCTGTGGCGTTGCCACTTCAGGAAATCTCCAGTCCCTGTGGCTTGTTGGTGCTCCTCTCCTGAAGGCGGCAAAGACTATGAATGTTTTTTCCTGGCATGTTTGGATTTAGATGTTCTGCAACCTTGGCAAGGTTTCTGATCTCCGGGCTGCTTTCTCAGCTGCAGGATGGTGGGGTAATGGGGCCTTACGGGGACGTTGTGCTGACAGCACCGCCTGTTTCCACGGCCGGCTCTCCTGCTCAGTACGTGCCCCTGTGCCGCTGTTTGCACCAGTAAGCTTTTCTTCTCATTGTTAGGTAAGCCATCTTCTTCCGCTTTATGGACTGACGGCTCCTTTAGGGAGTCTTCCAAAACAGAAGGACATACGAGTATGTTTGGGGAGAACTGGGAGTTTCATCGTGGATGTGAGTTTGCAGTGCCCGTGAGAATGTCCAAGTGGAGATGTCCATTGGGTCCGAAGCTCAGTAGAGAAGTCCAGGTTGGAGATAAAGTTTGGGAGTGAGTTGGGGATGTCAGGTGGTTGGAGGCAGTAAGGTACTGTCTCAGTTCAGGTTCCTTAGAAAACCAAACCTGAGGCAAAGCTGAAGTGCTAGTGGTCTATTGGCAGATGCAGTCTCAGAGCAGTGAGAGAGAGGGGAGCTAGGTGGGAAGGAGAAGAAAACAAGGTTTGTTTAGTGAGATGCTTCACAGACACAAGTGGCCCCTTTTTTGCCTTTGTGATGTGTCTGGATGGGCTGTATGGAAACATCAGGGCTGGCTGGATCCTTCTGCTGTGGTTGGTGAGGAGATGGAGAACAAGTTCACCTGCTTACCTCCTGCTTCCTGTCCTTTGTTGCTCCCAGTGTGCCTTGTGGCACATCCAGTCCCCCTCACTTGCTGGGATTGCACAGTGTTACTCGGCCGCTGGGAAAGGACCCCTGCCCTGCAGCATGGCATGTCCCTGAGCCTTAAACTGGTGCAGCGAGCAGAAGGGCACCGGCCTTCAGGCCCTGGTCAAGGCAGAGCAAGCTGCCAGAGGCTTGGGAGGCGGGGGGCCACACGGCACCTGAGGAGAGTGTACAGCCAGGGGGAGGGCAGAGCCCTGTGCAGACCTCAGCATTAAAGAGCCCGCGTCCAGGCCCCAGTCGAGTAGTTGGTTGGAGGGTCTCTCCAGATACACAAAGGTTGTGGGTTTGATCCCCAGTAAGAACACATACCAGAATCAACCAGTGAATGCATACATAGGTGGAACAACAAATCAATGTCTCTCTCTCTCTCTCTAAAAATCTATTTAAAAAGCCCACATCTTCTAGGGCAGGGTCCCTTAGAAGCATTACATGACTAAGAAGGAGAGGTGGTCAGCAGCCTCTTTTACTATTAAGAGATCAAGTGAACTGGTTTCTGGGAAATGGCATCTGAGAACCTGGGGAGCGACCAGAGTGGTCTTGTTGGGCACAGAGAGCAGAATGGGGTGCTGGTGGAGAGGAGGGGAGAGTAGCACACCTGCATCCCTGTGTCCCAGGGTTCGGTTGGGGAAGCTGGGGGCCAGGGCATGGCAGACAGCTGATACAAGCATCATTGCCATAGGTGGTAACAGGAGCTATTCACGGGGCCAAGAGATTGCTGGGAACAGATGTGATGATGGGGAGAGGGGCCTGGTAGGCTTTCCGTGCACTGAGGATGGAACACGGGAACAGCCTCCTTTCATCCATCCAAACCCAAACTCGCCAGTTGTGACGAGTTGGCAGGGGCAGGGAATGGGCTGTCTCAATTTTGTCCCCCAGGAACCTCTGTCTGTGGGGTTCTCAGGCAGAATCCCAGGGCAACATTGAGGAAGGCAGCTTTGTGAAATAATAGGGCTCTTCACTTTCAAGCTGCGAACTTGGTCAAGTTGCTTAACCTCTGGACCTCAGTTTCTGTGTCTGTAATGTGAGGCTAATAACACTTCCTCAGGCGGAGTTCCTCAGGTAACTGGCAGGGAGAGATTAAATGCGACAGTAAGGTTGACACAGGTACTAATAAAGAGACACCTGGGAGAGGCTGATACTGAACAAAAACGAAATAAAAGCATCCATGTTCCCAAGATACACAGTGTGACACAACCATATTTTGGGTCCCCAAAGACAGGCAGTCATTGGTGCCCCAGCTTTTGGCTGGTTTCCCTGAGTTGCTACTGTCTTATTCTCTACCATTCGGGTTCTGTTCCTCCTACAATTGGCAGGCCGGGGCTGAGGGAGAGTCAACAGTGTACGGCACTTCCCAGCCCACAGCCAACTTGAATTGACCTGCTTGGTTACCACTTGCTGTGCTCCCCCACCCTGGGGAGCTGGAGTGGGGGCAATGGAGACCTGAGTCTGCCAGCCGATCCTAGGAAGTGTGGAAGGTCCAGCTGACTCTGCCCTACCCAGCAGCTGTGCGGCTGAAACTGAACCAGCAGCACGTATGTTTGACCCAGGAAGTTTCATAGCACAGGGTACCGTGACCCTGCTAAGCAGGCCCAGGACCCCCAGAGAACACGGGATCTGAGAGGAGGCAGCCCTTCCTGCCTCCCTGTGGGTGTTATGCTCTCTGTTGCCCTCTCCTCTGTGGATGTCGAGAAGCACATCGATGCACCCAGCCCTCCTCCGTCCCTGCCACACACACCAGCTGAAACAGGCAGTGCCGCTCCCAGGGACAGAGCCACTCCTGCCGAGGGGCTCAGAGGGGTGCCTGGGATGTTGGTCTCTTCCTCTCCAGAGGGCTGGGGAACTTGGGGTGAGACGTGGGGTCAGGGCAAATATGTCTGTCACCCTGTGTTTTGTTACTTATTATTGGAAGCTTTACAAATGAAGAAAGTATAATAAATCTCCATGTGCCATGCTTATCATTGCAAGACTGATCTTTTTTCATCTATAACTCCCTTCAATCTCCCCTCCGAGATTATTTTGAAGCAAATCTCAGATATCATCATTTTATCCTAAAGTATTTTAGTACTAAAAACATTTTTTTAAAATATGTTATTTATTTATTTTTAGAGAGAAGGGAAGGGAGGGAGGGAGAGAAACATCAATGTGTGGTTGCCTCTCATGCACCCCCAACTGGGGACCTGGCCTGCAACCCAGGCATGTGCCCTGACTGGGAATTGAATGGGCAACCCTCTGGTTCGCAGGCCAGCACTCAGTCCACTGAGCCACACCAGCCAGGGCACTAACAGCATTTTTTTAAAAAAGAAAACTATGATACTATTATCACACCTAAAAAAAAGAATTCATCAAATACCCAGTGTTCAGGTTTACCTGATTGTCAAATAAATGTCTTGTTAGACAATATGTGTATCTGGCTAAAGTTCAAGAGAAAGGCTATGCTTCAGATGCATATATTTCAGTGTGTCAGCCATTCAAATGCATGTCGTCATACTGAGGACACAAAGAACACAACGTGGAGGAGGACTGAGGACAGGGCGTCCTGGTATTGAGTCACTAGTGAGAGTAGAGGTTTTCCTTCGGGTGTTTCCTATTAGAAACATTAATTCGGAGATGCCCTGCCATGGCTTGGCAAGAATAGAGCTGCTGGAGAGGGAACACAATTAAAAAATAAAATTGACCAAAGTTAAGAAGAGATAAAAGGGAGTCAGGGAGAGAGAATCTATTTTGAAACTATAGGGATTTCCTTCACTCAGAGTGTAAGAATCTGTCTTAGCTTGGGCTGTTATAACAAAATACCATAAACTGTGGGGCTAATCAACAACAAAAGTTTAGTTCTCACAGTTCTGGAGGCTGGCATTCTGAGGTCAGGGTTCAACATGGTTGGCTCTGGAGAGGGCGCTTTTACAGGCAGCCGACTCCTCACACCCTCACATGGCAGAAGGAGCAAGTGCTCCGGCCTCTCATGAGGGCACCCCATGCATGAAGTCCCCATGCTCAGACCTAATCACCTCCCACCATTCCCCCTTCAAGTACTATCACATTGGGGATTAGATTTCAACATACGAATTTTGAGGGACACGAACATTCAGTCCATAACAGCATCCAAATAGGTGCTTTGGAAAAAAAATTATATCTTCTTATTTGTGCCTCAAATTGTCTGTAAATGAACTAGATAGTGCCCATGCAGCTGAGGAAGATTGTGTATGGAAATGCTGGGCAGTGGGAAAGAAAAGTGATGGAGAGCAGCTTGTATTTGAGAGGCTCTAGGTGATGGGTATCAAAGCCTTCGCTTTGGGAAATGTGTCAAATAGCTGAAGCTATTGTATTGGTCAAAAAGTTCAATGTCTTGATATGACCGCTATCAACTTCAACTGGTCTACCCAACCACGGAGCATCGTCCAGTGAGAAATCTAGCACAAAATTTCGCAAGCCACTTTAACACGTACGATCAGTCTCAGCACTTCCTCCATATACTGCACAAATCTTTTTAAAATCTTTTTTTAAAAAGATTTTATTTATTTATATTTAGACAACGGGGAAGGGAGGGAGGAAGAGAGGGAGAGAAACATCAGTGTGTGATTACCTCTCATGTGGCCCCCACTGGGGACCTGGCCTGCAACCCAGGCATGTGCCCTGACTGGGAATTGAACTGGAGATCCCTTGGTTTGCAGCCCATACTCAATCCACTGAGTTACGTCAGCCAGGGCCAAATCTTTTTTATTTTTTTTTTTGAATTTCAGTTGTGTTTTTACCTTTCTTGAAATAATAAAGCATAATATACCAAAAATGTTACATATTTTCTTCCATCTTCAATATTAAAGTGGCTACACAAAAATTCACCAATTTTGCTGATTAAAAAAAAATACACACTGAGCCCTGGCTGTGGTAGCTCAGTGGATTGAGTGCCAGCCTGTGAACCAAAGGGTTGCCAGTTTGATTCCTAGTCAGGGCACATGCCTGAGTTGCAGGCCAGGTCCTCAGTAGGGGGCGTGTGAGAGGCAACCACATAATGATGCTCTCTCCCTCTCTTTCTCCCTCACTTCCCCTCTGTCTAAAAAAAAAATAAATAAAGTCTATTTTTAAAAATGCACGCTGATAGGATGGCTGTCACAAAACAATCTAACAAAACTGTTTCAAGTGAAGTTAAAGACAACTAAGTGCTACCAGAGCCATCTTAACGGACAAAACCAAAGGGAATTTTTGGCCAACCCAATACAACTCCCCAACTCATCCAAAGATGTTTCACCTTTCAACCAACAGGCAATAGTGGAGGAGCCACTGATACAACCCTCTTTTCATAGGAAGAGTCATGTGCATGCACGAGAGGGCGATGGAGCTGCACTCAGCACTGGATGCGGAGAAGAGTATAGAACAGTGACCAGGAAGGATGACGTTCTCCGTCCCTATCCCTGTCAAAATTTGGGACTTATAAACCCTGAGGGAAGGGGTTTCCAACCTCTCAAAGACTTGTGCCCCTAGGGTCATTTTTTAAAATATTTACTTTTTCATACTTAATTTCTGGTATTAATGAGTCAAGGAAGTATAATTTTCTTAGGTGCTGATTTATAGGTAGTGTTTATAAGTGTACACAAAGTATTCGTTTTCACAAATAGGAACATTAATTCTTTTAAATACAATAGCAATCCTTATTTTAAGCTAAGTGCAACAATACTTGAATACAATATAGCTACATACATACAATTTGTGTATCCTGAACTACAGGAAGTTGAGATAGTGGTTTTCCATAGCCATATTTGATTTCAGATTCTTTGGACATCTCACTTGAAATGATTTTGCCAAAGGATGTTGAAGTCAAAGGCATTGTCCTGACCTTTGAAGGGAATGCCCATGAAAGCACTATGCCCACTGTCATTCTGGAACCAGATTGTAAAACAGAAGCTAGTATCTGTCACTGTCTCCTCAGCAATGCCCAGATATTTTTCTACTGGTGCCCGAGCAAAGAGCTCACTTGATATTTTATGCTCAAGTTGACAGAGGCAATCTTCCCATTTACAGTGATGTGGCCATGACCAGTCTGAGAAAAGTGGCCCAAACTCCAGCCTGTGGCCACTGCTTGAGGCCCGTGACAGAGTCCAGTAGACTCGGGAGTCCCGTTTCTCGTGCAGGACGAGGCTTGCACTCCAACTGCACTGTAGTCTTGGCCGTGCACCTGTGCCTGTGAAGTCTTTTTTAATCGCTCGGTTTTGCTTGCTTGTTTCCCTTATAATTTACTTGTCAACTGATCTTGTCTATTCTCAGAGTCTGGATTTTTATTCTAATGGATCCTCGTGGCATTAAAGGTGATTAATGCCTGTGGTGATTCTCAAAGTGTAGTCCCCTGGTCAACAGCAGTAGCATCACCCAGGAACTTGCAGGAGGTGTAATTCTTACCCATTCCAGTGGGGCTGGCCATCAAGGTCACCATCTCGGTGAGGCCCAGCATCCCATTCTTGTAGCCATCCATTGAAGTAGAAAGGTCAGAACAGCTGGGGAGAGTAGGGGTGAAATATTGGGCGAGATGGGAGCTGGTCTCTTGATGGAGTGGCATGCAGGTACCTCAGAACAATTGGAGCGGTGGACTTATGTTTAAACAGTTAACTTAGCTGATTTAATGTGCTTTGAAAATCATATGATTACTAACGGTCCAATGGTCCCTGCTTTTCTCAGGGAAGTGAAGGGACAAGTTTTCACTCTCTCAGTGCTTAGGCCATCAAATCTTGACACTCTCTATAAGACGAGGTAGCTCGGATGTGGCAGACCCTCCCCTGAAATTTTAGGTTGCTCACATACTTGGCAGCCAAGGGCGCCTGGTTTAGAAAGGTCCTTGGCAGAGGTCCTTAAAAAGGGCTCTTCAGTGGGACTCACCGCTTGTCAGGTTTTCACAGAGAGTGAAAACCAGGCCTGTTTTGCAAGAAGAGAGACTCTGTCTTTAGTGGAAAGGGTCAGCTCCAGACCTCAAGCAGCTGAGCAAGGACCAAAGGTGGAGCTGAACTTGTGTCTACCTGTGGAGTAGACACAGCTTGCTTATCAAGTTGTGAAATTGAACTTTGCTTCCCAATACCCTACTGAACATAATGTAAGATGAATCACTTTAAACCCATCTTGATACTACTTGGTAAAATACAAAAGAGCAAAGGACAGTCTCAGGCAAACAGGATGAGCTTCTCACCCTAGTCTTGCCAGTCTTGGATTCCATGGACTGTTGAGAGAAACTAGGGTGCAGGGTTAATGGGGTATCCCAGCCATGGCCTCAGAACACCTTTCCACATGTCTTCTATAGGAGGCCCAGGTCCAAGGGTGTGGCTTTGTCACTGAGGGTAAACTTCATGTCTTCTAGGAATAAAGTGAGGACTTTAAACCAGAAGATAAATTTCCTTTCTGAAAGGGAAAGTCAGACATGAAATATGGGTCTGAAGACACTTAGAGAATCCACAGAAGGGCCTGTGGAAGAAGGCATTAGAGTTTATTTTCTAAAGGAGCTCCCAACCCCTGCTCTTCTTCCTATGTCTATGAGTCTACAGGCAAGTATTGTATTATCTGAGCCTCCGTTTCCATATCTGCAAGTTTGGGGACAAAAATCTCTTTTCAATTTCTTCTCACAGGACAGTTGAGAGGGTTAAGTGAGGGAAGGTGTGTGCAGTACCATGCCCAGCACCTGGTACCTGCTTTGCCTCATTGCTGGAGACTTCCCAGCATGCTCCTCTTCACCTCCCCCAACCAATGAGCTCACCCCTCCATCTACACCCACTTTCACTGTCTGTCCTTTCTTGCCTCCCTCCAAATTTACTGTTTTCCACTGTTTCCTCCTTCATTAAATCTTCCCTACTTACAGAGAAGGAATTAATAAAAATGAGACCAAAATCAGCATAAAACTTAGAAAATCCACAAAGTTGTAACTTTTTTTTTTCAGGATTTGGTTTGTTCAAATGCTTCTTCTTTTTTTAAAATCCTTACCCAAGGATATGTTTATGGATTTTAGAGAGAGAGAGGAAGAGAAACACTGATGTGAAAGAGAATCATCCTTTGGCTGTCTCCTGTATGTGCCCCCACTGGGAACCAAACACTCAACCTAGGTATGTGCCCTGACTGGGAATTGAACCCACAACCTCTGGTGTCTGGGACAATGCTCCAACCAACTGAGGCACTCAGCTAGGGCTAAAATGACTTCTTTGTTCTCCTTGTCTATATCCTTTTCTAAAGAATCAGGATTGGGGGCTGGCAGAGCTGGAGTGGAGGTGGGATATGGAAGGCTCAGGCCCATGGAGAAAAGAAGCAAAAGTTCTGACATCTTTCTTGAGAATTGTCTGTTTTAGAGAAGCTCATTCTGCCCAGGGAGTTGCCTCCACTGGCTCCGCTGTGCTCGGACAAGCTAAAGGGGCCAGTGATAAACGTCCCTCGGACATGCTGATTAGATAGCCCATGAGAACTGTGAAACACACAGGCATTAGATTAAAAGACCTAAAATGAATGTTACTTTTACAGTGTCCATGAATAGACAAAGACTTTTTGGTTCTAACATAGCTGGTTGGTGAGGCAATAGAGGAGGGGCTATGTTAACTGCAGAAGCAGGGGAAAGGAGAGGTGGGTGGGTTCCAACGGCAAGGCCCACCCCAAAGGGACTGGATTCAAGAGCCCAGGAGAAGCAAGCTCTGCACTGGGGGTGAGTAGAGTGGGTTTTAATGACGGAGCTACAGCTTTGTTGTAGGTGCTGGTTTGGCATGTGGGTGAGCGAACTGAGTAGTTCAGGCAGGGATCCCCAGCCCACCAAGGCTCAGGTGAGAACTTGATTGCTTTTTGCCAAAGGCCTGTGCTAGACTTAGAGAGTGAAGATAAGGCACAATTGGTTTAAATGAACCTGTAACTATTCCAACAAGTAACGGACAAGTAAGACAATGACTGGCTTGTCCTGTAGTAGTGCTGCTTTCTAAGCTCCCCTGTCCCCACCCTCGGAGAGGGGAGCGTGTGCACCTGCACGTCTGTGCAACATCAGACCCACAGTGAGGGGCTGAGGCCTGCGCCTGTTACGTTCTCTGCTCGGAGCTCCGACCACCCCTCTGCAACCCATGCTTTTCACAGCGTTTGGTCCTGTGCCTGTTTCACCCTTCTTCCAATTCAGTAAAGGTCATTTAGGGCATCTTCCTAGAGGCTCCTAAGAGACCAGGAGACGTGGACTTGTATAAAAATCCCCACTTCAGTGAAGTTTTCTGACCCGAGGAAGTGTTCTCTTACTGCTTCTCAGGCCCTTCAGAGAGTAAGAGGGAGGGGAGCGTGGGAAGCCAGGGAACTAGTCCACATCTCTCTCCCCAGATGTGACGGGCTGTGCAGTCAGCAGCTCTAGATGTCAGTTAGCTTTCCTACCAAAGGGCCATCCAGCCCTTAACAGAATTCTGGCTGAGAAATCCAGAGCCCTTAGTTCTGTGGGTTTCTGTCCCTGAGGAGAGGGTGCACTACCCTCCCACTAAGCGGACATCGCAGGATTTGGAACTGAGCCTTGAGCTCATGATCTGCGAGTCACCCTGGACACCCACCAACTCTGCTCTTTGTCCCCTACACCCCCACTTCCTCTGGGTGGGCCAGTCCAAGGACAGCCCTCTTCCCCCATCCGTTGCAGGCGCTTGTAGTGGCTTGTTGCTTGACCGAATGCCTGCCCACTCTCCTTCCAGTCAAGTTCATCTTCCCCGAGAGGCAGTAATGGAGCACTTAGACTTAGTAACGGAGACACACTAAACATCTCTTTCGCTTCTCTGTTCTCTGAACTGGGATGGCGGCCATGCTGAGGGAGGAGATGCCTCCGCATGAGGGATGTCAGCACAAGGAACGGGTGGCAGTGAGTTCTGCAGTGTCCCATTGCCCAAAGCGGAACCTACTGGTCCCGGTTTCCTTTTCTCAGCCTTTCTGAGCTTCTGAGATCTATGTCCCTGTCTGCAGAGTTGGCTCTGTGCTTCTGCTAGTTTATTCTCTCAGAAGTACGTAACTGGGGCGGTGGTCTATAATCTTCGAGGACAGGAGCCCTTCAAGATTTTCTTACTCAAAATTGGACTCAGCTTGGTTTGAGGCCTAATAAGGCACCGCAGTGCTCACTCCTGGTATCACAGGTCAGAAGCTGGGTCTGATCGCACCCTCCTCTCCTTAATCCAGAACAAGAGCAGCCCCAATGGAGGGACAGAAAATGACCACACACACCGCTTTCATCTCTGCCCCTTGTATCCTAGTCTGGGCAACCTGCAACATCATTTTTAAAAATATATTTTATTTATTTATTTTTAGAGAGGGCAAAAAGAGAAGGAGAGAAATATCAGTGTGTGCTTTCCTCTCACACGCCCACAAGTTTAGACCTGGCCCACAACCCAGGCATGTGTTCTGACTAGGAATGGAACCAGCAACCCTTTGGTTCACAGGCCAGCACTCAATCCACTGAGCCACACCAACCAGGGCTGCAACATTGTTTATATTAGACTTCCTAAAACACAGGCTCTCTGTTTTGGAAGCGTCGGTTCAACTCAGTCAGGTGTGGTTACTTCCCTGCTCTGTGCAGGGCACAATGTAAGCACAGTCATGGCCCGGCGCTGCCTCGTATGCAGTGGTGCCTCTCGGCCAACAATTTGGCCACAGCCATCTCAGTGCCTACTGGGTACCTGTAAGCCACCTTGCTAGGTGGTGGGGGCAATATGAGGGCAAATAGCGCATGGGCCTTGACTTCAGAGAGTTTACAGTCTAGTAGGAAATGCAAGGTACATGCATGTTAATTAACAACTGAGGCTGTTCCATTGAACAAGCATGTCTCATGGAAGCAACTTGAAGCAATTGAAAGAGCAGTAATAGGCAAACACAGAAAGCAACTTGACTTTTGCCTATTACTGCTCTTTAAAATTTATTTTGTAGGGCTAGGTTTTGCTCTGCCCCTGGATGAAATTTAGACGAGTCACATGATTGTCCTGGTCACCCGTGGCCTCAGTCTCATCTCAGTAATCCTTGTGTTCATCCAACAACAATCCAAACTTCAACCTCAACACACAGTTGAGGCCTCTCGCCATCCTAGCGTGGTGCTGCTGAGAAAGAGAAGCCTGTGTCAGTTTGGAAGTCCCCGTTCCTACTATTCCTCACTTATTTAGCTCCCAAAGGTTGCTGCCTGGGGAGGGAGAAGAGGTGAGAGGAGTAGGAAAACTCTCTCTGCACGTTTGCGATCACCAGCTCCTCAGTGGGTACTACCATCCCACACTGTCCCCTCTCAGTCTGAGTGGTCAGGTAGGAACTTCCTCTGCTTCTGCCTCCTCCCACTACCTCTTCCCTTCCTTTTGGTTCCCTGTCTTGGATGAAGCTGCCCTCCTCCCTGATCCTGGCTCAGCCTTTCACCTCTGCTCTATACCATGACCCCTCAAAAGCCAGTCAGCAAACAGGTTCACCTGGCATGGAAAATACCAGGATTTGGAGACCTGGAGTCCTCTTTTGGATAGGGCTGTTCTTTGTTGTGGCTCATACAGTACAGCTCCTTGTAATTAACCTCTACATTTAAAATAATTCCAATCAAAGTAAGACAGGACTATTTAAAAAAATATTTAGTTAAGTTATTTTTTTAGAGAAAGGGGAAGGGAAGGAGAAAGTGGGAGAGAAACATCAATGTGTGGTTGCCTCTCGTGCACCCCATGCTGGGAGCCTGGACCACAACCCAGGCATGTGTCCTGACTGGGAATTGAACTGGCAACCCTTTGATTCGAAGTCCAGTGCTGAATCCATTGAGCCATACCAGCTGGGGCTTTAAAAATTTTTAATCAACAATTAATTTATTTTAAAATGTTATTGTATTTTTCCCATTATCATTTAGTCCCCTAGGACTATTTTTATTATTAAAATTGTTTCATTTTTTTTTGTGATAAAATATGGGTAACATAAAATTTACCATTTTAACCATTTTTGAGTGTACAGTTCAGTGGCATTGTGTTTACATTGTCCTTATGACCTTCACCCCCATCCACCTCCAGAACTTTTTCATCCCCTGAACTCAGACTCTGTACTCATTACAGCTAACTCCCCCTTCCTCCTTCCGTCTAGCCCCTGATAACCACTACTCTGTTTTGTGGCTCTATGAATTTGGAATTATACAGAGTCTTCTTGTGACTGGCTTATCTTACTGAGCATAATGGCCTAAGTTTCATCTGTGTTGCAGCACATGTCAGAATTCCCCTCCTGCCTAAGGCTGAATAGCAACCCACGGGTGTTCAGGCCATGTTTTGTCTATCCATTCATCTACCGATGGCCACGGGGGTGGTCTCAGCCCTTGGCTACTGAGAGGAATGCTGCTGTGGACACTGGTGCACAAGTATCTGGTTGGGTCCAGGCTTCCCCTTCGTTTGGATGTACACCTGGAAGTGGAGTTTATTTGTTTTTGAACAGAGAGTAGACCCCATGGTGGACAATGCAAGACGTACAGGAGGCTACACAGTGAACCCTGAGCCGCTGCCTCCCAGTCTCCATCCCAGGAGTCACCACCGTTGCCAATTTCTTGTGACTTCTTTCTTGGAGAGACTGTGTGCCCGAAGGCACAGCCCACACGCTAATGCTGGCAAGTCATAAACATTCTTCTAAACTTTTTTCCCTATCCAACAATATTTCTAAGAGATCATTTGATAGCGCTGTGTAGAGTATCCTCATTCTGTCTAAAAGCTTCCTGGTTTTCCAATTTACAGACAGAACTATTTTTATCGGTCCCCTATTGATGGGCATTTAGGTTGTTCCTGATGGTTTGCTGCCACCATGTTCTAATAATACTGGCCAGCATTCACCGAGCACTTACTATGTGCCAGGCCTTCTTTCACATCTCTCCCATATGTGGTATCATTTAATTCCATGATAACCCTCTGGCACAATGCAGGGCGGTGAGTAACTACTGCAAACCCCGTGCTTCTTTGCCCAAGGTGGGAGTCTGTCTGTAACATAACTTTCTACACAAAGATTTGCTGCCACTCAGAGATGTGTGTTACCAAAGTAGCCCCGAGTCCGTGCTTGCCCACCTGCAGCCTCACCGGGCATTGCGTGGAGGGCCTCTTTCCTTCCGTTGTTGAGGTTTGAAGCTTTTTTATGTTTGCCAATATGAAAAGTGAAAAATAGTATTTCCCCAGGGCTCTAATCCTCTCCTTCTCCTTCATGAATGAGGTACATCTTTTCAAATGTTTGAAGGCCACTTGTTTTATTAATGTGGTTTTAAAAACTTGATAAAATGATTCCACTGTTGATCTACAAGAATCTATGGGCAAAGTAGCCTGGATTCCTTTACATGTTCATTTTATGAATAAGTAATACAGTCACCAAGATTCAAACTTCAATAGGAGTAAAAGGGTATAAAGTAGTCAGGTTCCCGCCCCCTCCCAGTCTCTCAGTAGCTGCCCAGTTCCTGGCCCAAAAGGCAATGAGTTCCTTTTTCCCCCCTGCTCCCGTGGTTGTGACCAGGGCCATGCCGTTGCCTTGAGCTGCTCCATGTCTGAAATATCAAGTCCAAACCTCCCACTCCGACCCCTCCTCTGTCCTCTCAACTCCACACAGCACCTGACCTTCAACCTCACCGCGAGTCCTCTTGGGGGGCAGCACCTGCCCCTTCCTTTCCCACGCAGGTGAGATTCATGGCTCCCCACAGGTTTCGCTTGGTTGCCCCACTGGCCTCCAGCCACACCTGCCTAAATATCCTTACTTTCCACGTCACAGCATCTAACTCAGGGCTGGCTCACCATAGGACACAACTTGTTTTAAAAAGATTTATATATTTCTTTTTAGAGAGCGGGAAAGGAGGGAGAAAGAGGAGAGAGACATCAATCGACTGCCTCTTGCACATTCCCCATCCTGGGGCTGAACCTGCAGCCCAGGTCCGACCGGGAGTTGAACCAGTGACCTTTCGCTGTGTGGCCACCCCAACCCATGCCCAACCAACAGAGCCACACGGGTCAGGTTGGGATCAATCTCATTTTTAACTCTTAAGCAGGATACCCACGTGTCTTACTGTCCAAGCTGGAACCCTTTGGGGAATAAAAGCAGTGCTGCTAATAGTGAATCCCAGATGGCAGGGCAGATGGTGACCGTCCAGGTCAAACTGGGGTGCGGGTTGAACCCCAGCCCTAAGGAACAGTCACACTGAATTTTCAGGGCGAAGATGAACATGCTGAGGCCAACAAATGGTTCAGTTATTACTGTCGTCCACTGCCCAGCCTTCTCCTATAGAAGAGATCTTAAAAAAAAAAAAAAAGCACATCTTCCCAACACTATCTTCTTTTTAAAAATCTATCTTTTGGAATATTAGTTTCAGCCCCCAAACTCAGGTGTGTAAGAAACATTGGTTTATTATTTTTTAACTCTCCATCTATATTCTGAGGCCCCATTTTTAAAAAGGTGCTGACACTTAAATCCCTGTTGGTTCCAAGTTCATATTTTAGGGTTGGAATGGGGTGCAGAGTGGGGTCCTAGACTCTTAAACACCTAAAAAGTCTCCTACACTTGATGCCATCCAACCTTGTCCCATCTAGCCCTTCTTGGCTGGTTGCCTGGCGGTCGCTGGGGAGCTCAGTCTCTCTCTGTGTGTTCAAGTCACATTGGCTGAGGGGTGGGGCAGCCTTGGTCTTCCTCTTGACCATCTTCTCCCACACCTCAGCAGGGGTTAGGCCAGGAGTCTTCTCTCCCCCAAGGGAAGAGGCTCCTTTACCTCTTCTCCTGGCTTCCATGCACCAACCCTGAGGCAAAGACCGGAGTGGTCTGGCTGTTTGAATGAGGGAAGGAAAGGAGGTAAAGAGGCAGCAGGAGGCATTGGCTAATCTTTCAAAACATTATTTTGCAAAGCATACACATATGTCTGATGTAAGGAGTGCTTCCTGCTTTAATTATTATGATTTTATAGTTGTCTGTATCTTTTAGGAAAGCCTCCCTACCCGTGCCCCCCACCCCCAGACCAGTTCAGCCATTTACAAGCTACATGAACTTGGGTGAGTTAATTACCCTCTCAGATTTTCAGTTTCCTCATCTGTAAATGAGGAAAACAGTGGTTCGTATCAGTTAAGTGCTTAGGCTTGCCAAGCACTATTCTAAATGTTTCATGTATGTTACTCATTTAATCCTGGCCATAAACCTATAAGAGATGTAGTAAATGCTCCATAAATTCTAATCTATATTTTAATCATGATTTTTTTGTCATTTGCATCCAAAATGTCGTTAAAATTGTATTTAAAATGTATATAAATTTCTGAATATTTAACATAATTTGCCCTATTCGGGTTTCCCATCCAGGAATATAGTACCCTATTTTGGTTCTCAGCAAAATTTTATCATGTATCTTCATATAAGACATACATATCCAGATAAGTTTACTTTTAGATGTCCTAGGAGTTTTGTCACTGTTGAAAATAAAATCTTTTTTCACATTATGTCTTTTATCTAAAAAGACTTTTCCCAGTTACGGTTAACATGAAGTATTATATTAGTTTCAGGTGTACAACATAGTGATTAGACATTTATGTAACTGACAAAGTGATCACCCTGATAAGTCTAGTGCCCATCTGACACCATACATCGTTATTACAACATTATTGATTATATTCCTTAGCATCCCTGTGTCTATTTTCTTAACTTCCCCCAATATATCTTTTAATCAGACAGTGTTGGTGGTTCATTCGTGAGCCGCCCCCAAGATGGCCCCAGAGCCCTCTTATTTCAGCTGACAGTGTGGAGATCACATACACTCTGACAGAAAATGAGGCACAGGGTGAGGGGTGGCTTTTCAGGGTGGCTCAGGGAGGGGGAGGGGCCAGAATACTGTCTTCTGGCCTGGGAAGTGTAGCCTGGGGTGGGGGAGAGGTGGGCTTGCTCTGGGTCCCTCCCAGGGCCTGTCTGAGGGATGAGTTCCCAGGTACCTGCAGGGCCTCGGTGGCCTCAGTGATTCCCAGTCACGTCTGCCAAACGAGGGCTCCAGTGGCAGCTTTGTCAATGGCCAAGCTTGTGGCCGTGGGAGTCTGGCCGCTTAAATCAAGAGCCTGCCGCTGTCCAGTAAAGCCTCGTTCTCTGGCAAATCCATCCCCTGTTGAGTCCCTAAGAAAGCCAGCTTTTGCTGTCCTCCACCCCAGGCCTCCAGAGGGCAGCAGAGAGCAGGCGCAGAGGAAGGAAAGGGGCCTGCCTGGGTCGGGAAGTGCGGCGGGGTCTTTGGTTCCCTGAATAGTTACAATGACTGCTCCGCCCCCGCACACTGCGAGGAACAGCACCCCACTTCCTCACAATAGACCTGTCGCGAGCTTCCAGGGAGTGTGATAATTGTAGTAATACAGCTAGTTAATACTAATTATTTCCTGTGGGACAGACATTGACTTAAGATTTTATATTTATATTGATTCAAATCAGCTTTCGTAACAGTTCAAGGTAGATATGATTAGCATTCCCATTTCTCAGTGATGGAAACTGAAAGGGAGAGAGGGAAGAGGGAGAGAGAAGTAACTTGCCCAAGATCCCACAGTTAGAGCAGAGATCTGAACCCAACAATTTGGAGCCCCTATTCTAGGTACCAGGGATACATCAGTGAACAAAGCCAAGTCCTTGCTGCATCGGAAGAACAAACAATAAATGGGTAAACAAATAAACATGTTATATGGTTTTGAATAGAAATGCCATCTAGACAAAGAGGGCAAGGTTAAGCACTAGAGAGGGGCATTTTAGAAGGGTTGGCCAGGGAGGGCCTTTTCGGGCAGATGGCATTCGATCAGAGGGTTGCATACATGCTGAAGGTCGGGGAAACAGTAAGTGCAAAGGTCCTGAGGCAGAAATGAGCTTGAGGTGTTGCAGGAGCAGCAGGATGTGCGGTGTGGCTGGGGCAGAGCGGGCTGGGCTCAGGCCACAGCGGTGATCGGGGCGTGGTGGAGATGGAAGAGAGGGGACCCATCCACTGCATAATCTGAGCCTAGCCTCTTTGGGTGTCTCAGCTTTCCTGTAACATACCTCTCATCCCCGCCCCCCATATAGTCTTGACACCATCACAGTATGTTCCCTCCTCAACCTTGGGTGCAGTTCAAAAGCAGCTAAAATCGACAAGAATCTGGGACAGCCAGTCTTGTACCACCTGCCAAAGCTTGGCACAAACAATCTGAGAGCCAAAAACCACACACCCTGGAGTAAGTCTTACCCCGCTCTTGGGGATTTTGTTGTGGGTAAAGTCCCAGACAAGCCCGTTGGGGCCACCAATTGGATCTATGTTCCCACCAACACCGAGGCTGGAGACTTGTGGGCCTCTCCAGGGTAGGAGGCTTATTCTCTCCTCATGGAAATTTGCCCCCCCACCACATGCACCGCCCATGTCAATGCTGCCTGAACCCTGCTATGTGCTAAACCCAGGTGGCATTTGGCCCGGAGATGGAAGGGGATCTGTCCCTGAAAGTAGTGACCTCTGTCTGCCAGTCTCTAGGTCAAAAGCTGCAAATTAGTAAGGCTCTGCTTCTCCTTCCTCTTTGAAGAGCCCGTGGTTGAGGAGGACCCATGTGGAGCACTCATCCAGCCTGAGTTACATGGAACATAGACCCTGGAACCAGAGGGGGCTGAGCAGTCCAACCAGGATTTCTCTGCCTTGGCACTATTTCCAGTTGGGGTCCAGCCAATTCTTTGCTGTGTGGGGAGTCTTGTGCAGTGTAGGGTGTTAGCAGCACCCCTGGCCTCTGCCCACTAGAGGCAAGTAGTACTCTCTCAGTCTGACAACCAAAAATGTCTCCAGATACTGCCCAATGTAAAACTCCTCTGGCTGGGACCATTGGGGCCAATCTGTCCCTTTTCCCTTAAGCCAATACCTGGGTCTCAGCTGTACCATTCTGGTGGTGAGGAAGGACTGAAAGCCCTAGGCATTTACCCTAGTACTTAAAGCCAGCTGGTAAACCAGCCTCCTTGGCAGTCGTGTGGAAAGAGGCCAGAGGGAAAGAGGAGGAGAGAAAAGGGATAGCTGGATCGTCCATAGTTTTTCATTCATAAAACCAAGCCATGGGGAAGGACAGGGATGGAGTTGGTCATAGGCCTCATGGGACTAAGTCTGGCTCTCCCTCCCCCTTCCATCTCAGTCTCTCTCTCTCTCTCTCACACACACACTCGCACGTGCACGCACACACACACACCTCTGCCACTCTGTGTATTGGTTCTGTTTTCTCCCTGTGAAGGCAGGCTTTCTCCAGAGATGGAAGAGCTTAGTGCAGGTTGAGACGGTTAATGGTGGGCTGATTTAGACTGAGAGATTTGCAGGGCAGGAACACGGGTTTATGGGGATCAGGGAGGGAGGCTGACAGGGTTCATCATTGGGTCCAGCCAGAGGGGGTGGCTTCCACCACCTCCACCTCCACCACCTCCATCTACCCTTCCACCACCTCCACCACCTCCACCTCCACCAC
>PVIA01013452.1:0-32056 GCA_004024845.1 Tonatia bakeri | reverse complement strand
CCAAACGCAGTCAGACCTGGGCCCTAATTCCAGATCAGCCGCTTGCGAGCTGGGTGGCCTTGGGCAAATGAGTTAATAATTCTGAGTCTCAGCTTCCTTATCTGTAAGACAGGCACAATAATCACCAATTCACTTAACTAATTTGTATTAGGTTTTCTCCAGTGTTAGATACTGTGCTAGATGTTGAGGATTCAAGAGCGGAGAAAATTCATCCCTAACTTGAAAGAGAGCACCATCTGGAGTCCTCTGCACCAGAGAACAGTGATTAAGAGCATGAGCTTTGGGCTCTGCCTGGGTAGTTCAGTTGGTTAGAGCGCCATCCCGATATGTCAAGGTTGCAGGTTCAATCCCTGGTCAGGGCACATACAAGAATCAACCAATGAATGCATGAATAAGCAGAACAACAAATTGATGTTTCTCTCTCTCCCTTCTCTCTGTAAAAAAAATAAATAATTTCTTTTAAAAGAGAGCTTGAGCCTTTGGAATCAGACAAACCTGTGTTCAGTTATGTACTCTGAATTCACTCAGCTGTGTGATCTTGGGCAAGTTAATCAACTTTGCTGACCCTTAGTTCCCTCTCAAAACGGAGATGGTAGTAACAGCACCTGTGTCTTGAGTGCTTTTGAGGCCTCTAGTGAATCATGATGTGAAGCTCTTAGTTCAGTGCTGACACCCAGCAGGCACCCAGCAAAAGTTAGCTGCTATGACAATGTGTACTCAGATGTTGCTGGTGCCATGCAGGGATGTTGTGCTGGTTTCAGTGGGTAATTCCACAGGGGGCCAGGGATGTGGGCATCAGGAAAGGCTTCAAAGAGGCTCTGGACAGAGTATTGAAATGTGAGCAGATGTCTGCCAAGAAGAGAAGGGAGAACCAAGTAACGTATTCAGGAAGATCAGAATGACAGGAACGTAATGTCCAGGGTGGTTAGCAGTGTCGGAGCAGGGTATGAGATGGGCTAGAGGCAGACGCTGGCAGGAGCCAGAGCACTGAGCATCTGAAATGAAATTCCAGATTCCCGGGAGTTCAGAATTTCATTTAAGGGGACTGTCCAGCCATTGAGGGCTCTTCAGTAAAGCGATGATGACATTAGGTTAGCATGAAAAGCACAACCATCTATCATGTCTATCAGAAAGTTCTACAGAAGGCAGGGCAGAGGATGGCCTGCTGGCCAGGAGCCCAGTGAGGAGATGGCGCCAGAGCCCGGGGAAAAATGAGGAAGGCTGCCGCAGGGCAGCAGCGAGAGGGGGTGGAGCCATACAGGCATCCTCCCAGGTGAGCTGGGCTGCTTGTGAAGGCATGTACACTTCCTGTGCACCGTTCCTCCTTCCTCTCTCCCCCTCTCTGTCACCTCCCAGTGTCTCCCCCCCCACACACACTCTATCCTCTATCCCTTCTCCTCTCTGTTGGACCTTTGCTTAGAGCCAGGAATTGAAAAACCCAGCTGTGGTTTGATCCAGATGTGCAACATCTCAGGAGGACAGAGCAGGACAAGAGAGAAAATAGAAGGACACAGTCATTCACTCCAGTTCCAATTTTTCTTTAAAAACAAAATCCCTTTTGGCACCAGGACGACGCCCCCAGGGAAATTTAGCAACCCTCATCTCATGATGATTTTTCCTCCACCCATATCACTTTGCAGGCCACCCCTGTAGCCAGAGGCCTGATAGCTGCTGAGTTGCCATCTTCAATCTTACCTTCTGGCAGCAAAACATGACAAAAAGCTTACTGTGAGTCAGGAACTGGGCAGGCACAGGGCAGACAGGGACAAATAAGCCAGCGTGCCTACATGGGGGAGCTCAGACCCTGTACAGGAGAACACGTGTACGCAGAGAATTCCAGTGCAGTGCAGTAACTCTTCCAGCAGAGGTCCATACACAGTCCAGCAGGACAATAATCGTAACGACCGACTGATTGAACTCTTACTAAGTTCGAGGACTGGTGCTAAGCCCTTTTTACAAGTGACTGCATCAAAGAATACTCTACTGGAATACTCAGAATATGCTGCTGAAATATGGTGGGCCCTTGGGAAGTATTCTCTTGAGAAAAACAGCCTCATGAGATGGGTCTCTATTGTCTCCAGGACACAGATGAACACACTGAGGCTCAGAGAAGTGAGGTGTCTTGTCCAAGGTCACAGAGCAAGTAGCAGAGTTGGGCATTGCACCAGGTCTGGCTCAGCCCACGACCTTGACCGCTGTGCCCTAGGGCTGGTCATAGGAAAAAAAACAATGAAATGTTCTGAGGAAGGAGATGGCTGAGGAAGGCTTTCCAAGGGAGGTGATTCTTGAGCATGAGAGCTGGACATGCAGAGAAGGGGCATCTGGGAGGGGTGGGGGAGTGGGGCTTAGTCGCATGTGCCTGAGCATCAGCTGCAAACAGAGAGCAGCAGGAAAGGCTGGGAATGTGGGGGAGGGGAGGTCAGATGATCTTGTGGGAGACAGAGGCTCATCCTCTCCTCTCTACTTCCCTTCTGTGGTTCTCTGGTCTGGAAGGTTCCTCTGAACAGTGTAGGCGGATCTTACTCCTGGGTTTGATTTATTTTATAGCTGGAGTTCCGGAGCTTTTGTGGTGGCTGCAACATATAATATGGAATTTCCCTCCCCAGCAATTCTTCCTCTTTGGCAGCCCACTGGAGCATGAGTTTGGCACGCTGAGGGACGTGGTGGGGGCTCAGCTGGTGCAAGCCCAGGACCCCCGTGGCTGCGCTGCCAGCTGCTCAGCCAAGGCACCAGGGTCCTGCCAGAGGGCCGAGCTTGCCCTGGTGGTGGCATCAGTACTGTATCCTCTTCATTTTCTCCACTTCACTTTTGTTCTCCTCCATTGAGAGGAGGGAGAAAGCGGGACAGCGTGCTTTCAGCTGTGTCTGTTTCCATCACTCCTAGTGTGCTTTCATCTCTGTTGGAATATGTATCCCCTTCTCCCTTGAGGTCAGGAAGATGACACAGGCTTCTGAATCAAAACTCAGTTGGGTTCCAGTGTCAGACCTTGTAGACTGACTTATTGTAGGACCTTGGGGCGGGAATATTCTAACCTCCCCTGAGTACCAGTTTCCTCATCTGCAAGATAGCAGTGATTGTGATATGTATACCAGAGGGCTGTTCTGAGGTTTAACAATAACTGTGTAAAGCATCAGGGGTGACACTTAGCACATAGTAGGTGGTATGAATTGTATGTTTACATCTCCTCCAGCTTCATGTAATGAAGCCCTCGGCTGCCGTTCTGATGGTGTTTGGAGATGGGGCTGTGGGAGGTGATTAGAGTTAGATGGGGGCATGAAGGCGGAGCCCTGGTCCAGTGTGATTAGTGTCCTTATAAGGAGGAACACTAGACCGCTCTCTCTCTCTCTCTCTCTCTCTCCCCCGCCTCTCCCCTCAAAGCAGAAAGACAGCACTGACTGAGAACCAAAGCGGCTCTGGGTTAGGTCATTCAGTGTGGCATTTCATTAGGACAGCCCTAGCTAAGAACACAGACACTCAGCAACTACCAGTTCATTGGGCAGCCAAGGAGCTGAAGGTGCAGAAAAGGCACAATCTTTGACACCAGTGTCCTAAAGAGCATCCAACTCTTCTCGAAGAAATCCAAGAACCAGATCCAGTGGCTACACAGTCATGCAGCAGGAGGCATCTGTGCGTGACCTGAAAAGCCGACCCAGGACCTCCCGCAGCTGCCAGAGACTGAGTGGCAGGTAGACCACCAGATCCACACCTGCACCATGCAGCTGCGGCTGCCGACAGTCAGCGGTATCCTTGGACTGTCTGGAGGGCAGCCCTGGAGCACAGACCTGGTGAGCTGGGCTCCTCCAAGGGGGACCAGAGAGACTCCCCAAGGCCCTGGATTTTGGAGAAGGCTGTGGTTTTGGGTGCAATTCTGGATCACTGTGAAATGGTGGACAAGGAGGAAAATACCCACTTCCGAAATTGCACAGATTGAAACAAGAAAAGCTAGTACCAGCAATAACAAACATTTAGTGTGGTGAGTGATTCAGTACATGGCTATAGCTTCAGGGCTAGAGACAGAAGTTTTTATTTGTCTTCCATTCACAAAAATAGAAATTTTATTTTAAAATAAGCTCTTTTTGTTGAATCCCCATGTTACGTTTATGAATTTTGGAGACAGCCTCTAACTGACACCGAGACCATGAGACAGAGCGCACTCGCAGCGCCAGGAAACAAAGTGAAACGAAGGGCCTGCCAGGTCACCTTGCACACTTCTCTCCGTTCCCCTCGAGGGCAGGATCCTTCGTGAATCTTCTGTTCCCCATGGTGTCAAGTAGAGTGCCTTGTGCAAATCAGAGGCCCCGTAAATATTAGTTGGAAAATTAGCGTGTGGGGGAAAAGTACAAGGGAGTGAATGAATGAATGAATGAATGAATGCATTAGTGAATGGAGAGGCAGAGCGGCAGCCCAAGGGATCCACTGATTCGAGCAGCAGGTTCTCCTCCCTCCAGATCTTCTCAGCACAAATATGGATCCACACTGTGGAAAGCCCCCTTCGAGCCCCTCCCGGCTCTCTACAAGCCTCCTGCAGGACGGCCCAGCCTGGGCACTGCCAAGATTCCCTGCGCAGGCCAAGCCCAAGGCCCTGGAACTCTTGGCATGGAGAGAGGGTCCCCCACCCTACGTCTAAACAGAGGGATCCCTACTCATGTCTAAACAGAGGGGCAGCCCACCCCATCTCTGCAGAGGAGGTCTGTACCTCAAACCTAATCAGGGCCCCCTACCTTAGGTCTGCAGAGAGGCCACACCCCAGGTGTGAACACAGAAGGGCCCCACCGTAGGCCTGCAAAGAGGTGAGGTGTTCTCACAAAACCATAGACTTGCATAAGGTGGGCATTGCTTAAAGAAAGCCCAGTGCTCAGTGTGTTCAACAATTTGCGTTCTGAAAAGGCCCCCCGAGTCCCCCAGCCCACCCCACCCCCCACCCGTCAGAACGTTGGCACCAGGCTGTTGGCAAGATGCCTTCATTTATACATGCCTTTGTTTTCCTGTCCCCACATAGCACCTCCTCAGTGCCCGCTCCCGTGCCTCCCCCTCCCCAAGTTCGCACAAAAACACCACTTGTGGGAGCAAGACTCCCAACCCTGGCCCAGAGCCACAAAGTGAAGTAATTGTGCAATAGAACTTAATTGCTGGATTTAATTTCGTCTTTGGTTTTCTTTAATATGCGTCTCAGTTGTTGCAAACGTGTAGCTCCACCTTGGGATGTCTGATGAGTTCCTTGTGTCTCCCCCTAGGAGGGATGAGATTGGGGGAGGGAGAGGCAAGGACAGCTGGCTGGATTTTTCACCTCAAAGAGAAGTCACAGAGTAAACCTTCCCCAGCTGCTCACAGCCAAGGAGGAAGAGATTTAACTCCAAGATTTGGTGGCAAAGGATATTTCCCTGGGGGCCAGATTTTCAGTGACCTTCAACAAAAGCTGGGCCTGGGCTTTGGCAGCTGTGTGGCATGTCATTGCATTCGCCACCATTCACTGAGCACACACCATGTATGTGCGAGGCACATGACATCCCATCCAAATCCTCCCAACAGTCCTACCTTCAGAGGGTCGCTGTCCATCTTATGAGGCTCAGAGAGGTTCAACTACTTGCCTCAGGTCACCCAGCTAGTCACTGCTAGAGCTGGAAAGTGAGGGCAGGAGCTAGCTTTCCCCCCTCCTCTACCCAAAAGGCCTAGCACAGTGCCCCAGAGCCCAGTAGCCACTCCAGAGAATGGGCTCCCCCTCCCCTGTTCCCTGCTTAGGAGCTGGGAGGCTCTGCAGTCTACGCCCTCCACACACAGCCACTCACACACTGCACTGCAGGCCTCGCTGCTCTGCCCCTGCTGCACTGGGTGCAGCACATCCTGCTACCAACACCTTCCTCCTCGGCCCTGGGTCCCGGCACCACAGCATCCTCCAGCATCCTGGGGCATCTTCTGAGAACCCACAGTGTGAAGAGGGCGCCCCACTCTGGACTCAGGGACGGCTCCCTCCTGCCCTCCCCATGTGCTGCTGGTAGACACCTTGGAAGCCCAGAAACGTGGACGCTGCTGACAGCCAGAGCTCTGAGAAGAGGCTTTTGTCGGCCACCTGGCTCAGAGTTCTTGTCCTGCTTGTGTTTGCAGTGCCCTCGTCAATGAAGTGCCGTCCTCAGAAACCACACTGCGCCCTTTTGTTCTTGCCGCCATGCACATGGTGCCCTGACTGTGTTCTCTTCTGCCCTCCCTGTGGGGCCGAGTCCTTGCATGTTTCCGCAGACAAGCACCAGCCTGAGTCTACTGTAGGTCTCACCCAACAGCCCGTGGGCCACATCCAGCTTGCTGCTTTGTTTTGAGCAGCTATTGGCTGAAGGATGGTGACTGCATTTTCCAGTGATTGGCTGGGGGGTGGGGGGGAATCAGAAGAGAAATAGTTATTTGTAACACATGGAAACTATCTGAAATTCAAAGTCTTGTTGATAAAGTTTTATTGGAACACAGCCACACTCACTCATTTGCGTATTGCACTCGGAGCAGCTGTGACAGAGACCACATGGCCTGCAATGCCTGAGTTCTCTGCCGTCTGGCCCCTCATTGGCCCCTGGTCTGTACCACGTGACTTACCTCTTAGCAACTCTGAACCCCACTTGACACCTTCTTTCCTAACCTACTTCTCCACCCCACCTGACAGATACCCGTGGATTCTGAGCTCAGCCCTGCCACAGGGCACAGCATCCTAACGGGACACTGATGGACCCAGACCTTTGCCCAGTCCCCGCTGTCAATGGGAAGAGCCCGGCTGGGGGTGCGAGCTCGGCACTTAGGCTGCCTGGGTACAGATCCTGGCTCCTCCCTGGCCCTCCCTCAGTTCCCTCCCTGTGGCTGGGAACTGGCAGTGCCCATAGTACCAGGCTGACATGAGGATGAGGTGAAAGGATTCGGGTACCAAGCTCACCACAGCGCCTGTCCCATGGTAAACGTTCAGTATGCGGGAAGTTGCTGGTGGGCTGAGCAGACAGGACCGTAATCCCAAAGCCTTTTTCAGAAACATTCCTGGGGTGCGTCCCTGTGTCATTTTTCCAGCTCTGCCAGCCACTTCACTGCCCTTCTTCCCTCCTGCCATCCAATGCCTGTCTTTTCCCTTAGTATTAACAGCTTCACACGTGCCCTTGATTTTCCCTTAAAATATCTTGCAGTTCAATTTTCCTGACTGTAAAGTGGGCCTAATGTTTCCTCTGAATCTGCTTGACAGAACTGCTGAGCCAATGGGACAAGGGAGAGGGCCTGGAGAATGCACTTAGAAATGCCCGATTCGGATGTTACTCCTGACTCTTCCTGCCTTGGAAGCAACAAAACTCATATTCTGAGTTGAAGAATGTCTCCCCAAAGAGACACATTCAAGTCCTAAGCCCCACTATGAGTGTGACCTTATTCAGAAAGTGGGTCTTTGTGGATATAATCAACTTAAAGCTGGATTCATACAGGTTTAAGCTGGATCCTAATGCATTGACTAGTGTCCTTATAAGAAGAAGGGAATGTGGACACAGGGGCACAAGAATGCCAGATGCCAAGGGAGGCAGAGACTGGAGGGATGCAGCTGTAAGCCGAAGAACACCAAGGAGTGCCAGCAACCATCACAAACTGGGAAGAGACGAGGAAGAATTCTTCCTTGGAGCTTTCAGAGAGAGCACAACCCTGCAGTTTCAGATGTCCGCTTCCAGCACCGTATGAGTATATTTTTGTTGACGTCAGCCCAAAAGTTTGTGGCTCTTTGTCACGGCAGCTCCACAGAGCAGTGCACGGTGCAAGGGAGCTGGCACCAGTGAAACACCCAGGGTACATGGCGGCAGACACGCTGTTTACCCTAACGAGACCACCACCGGCCCCCCACCACTCTCCACCACCAGCCCACTTGGGTCATATTTTCCTTCCCCTCAATGCTGTGTCTGTCGCACTGTGGCTGGCGTGACAAACACAAGGCAGCCTGGTGCACCAGGACCTCAGCACAGCAGATGCCTGGTGGCACGGCTGCTGATGTCTCTGGGCCCCATGCTGGGGATTATGCACGTGCAAGGCCTTTCTCGCTGGGGCCCTTATTTAGTCACAAAGGAGGGAAATGGAAAAGAGCCCACCCCAGTTAGGGCTGAGCTTCTGCGTGGTGCACCTATCTCATCAAGCCCTAATGACACCCAAAAATTGCCTCTGATGTCTCCAGTGCCGAGTTCACCTGTGATTCATGAAACCCAGCCCCAAATTGAGCTCAGAGGAAGAAGACTTAGTCCTTTTTTTTTTAAACAATAAAAGAAAGTCTGCATCCACTTCCCCTTGGCATGCCTGCCCACTTCCCTGCCTATGCTATTCTGTTCCTTTCTCTGAGAAGGTCCCTCCCCAGGCCCAGATTAATCCAGCTCAAATGCCACTTCCTCCATGAAGCTTTCCAGGATCCACTCCAACCACAGCCATCTCATGAACGTCTGACCTGTGCAGTCACACAGGTCCCTGAATTCAGAAGGAGCTCTACTTGGGTTAATGCTCTGCTGCCTCCACCTTGAAATTCTTAATCCATTTTGCACTGGATCTCAAACATTATGTAGCTGGGCCTGGCTCCAGCCTTCTGCAGCCCACTAGACGGAGTGATCCCTCCTCCCTCTGGACCCTCACAGTACTCTGCTTCCTGGTAAGGCTCTTCATTTTTCACCCCAGGAAGAGTGAACAAGAACCACTTAGGGAGTCAGGCTCTGTCCTAGGCAATGAAGTCCAGCAGGGGTGGGTCTTTACTTGTAGCCGAAGTGGCAAATAACACAGGCCCCATCCCTGCTCCTTCGGAGTTGGCAGTCCAGTATGAGGGAGACACAAAACACAAACTCCATGCAATAATGGAAGATTCAAAATCCCCTTGCTTTCTCGAAGTAATCACAGTTTCTACCTGTATGTTAATTTCTATACACGTGTCGCTCCTCCATGGCTAATAATATTTCAGTAGCTCCTAAAATAAGGATCAAAATCCCTAAATTGGCCTGTGGGGCTGACTCCTCCACACCCTCTGCCATATTCCATCCTCTCTGGGTCTCTCTAGACCTGCGGCAAGGGTTGCTGTAACAGACACGTATCTTCTCACAGTTCTGAAGGCTGGAGGTCCAAGATCAAGGTGTCAGCAGGCTTGGTTTTTCCCAAGCCCCATCTCCTTGGCTTGTAACTTGCCATCTTTTCTTTGAGTCCTCACGTGGTTTTTGCAATATGCACAAACATCCCTGATGTCTCTTAAGGACACCGTCCCATGTGATCAGGACCCCACCCTTATGCCATGACTCATTTAACCTTAGTCACCTCCTTAAGGCCTAATCTCCAAATACAATCACATTGGAGGTTAGAGCTTCATGATATGAATGGGGGGTGGCTACTATTCAGTTTACAACTCACTTATCACAGGCCTTTGTACATTCAGTTTCCTCTGCTTAAAATGCTCTTTATTTCATAAACTCCTGTGCATCTTCTGGGTCTCGGAGCCAGTACCACTGCCTCCCAGAAGCCTTCTGGAATTGCCCTGAATCTGTCTCCACGTCTCACCTACCACAGCACCCCAACCACACTTCACCTGGATGTGTAATAGAGCCATGTGCACCTCCTCCAGCAGTCTAGGGCTGTGCAGTGAGTAAGGGGTTCATGGCACCTCTTTCATCAGACAGGGGGCCCTCCTGCAACTGGGGCTTGTTCTTCTGCTCCCCAATGTGCTCTCAGCCCTATGCCTGGAACAGAGAAAGCACTTGAGTAATAGATGTTGATCTTACCCAGACAAGAAAGAACATGAGCTCCTGATGAGACCAGGATCCACCCAATTCCCCCAAGGCAGTTGGCGATTGTTAAATAAGTGATCACCGGGATAGAAAAGCACCAACTCTGCTCACTTCTCTCCCAGACTGCCCCCTCCCCGGTGGTTTTTCCTCCATACCCCTCCACACAATCTCGCTCAACTGTTCTCTCCCCACCCGATGTGGTATGTGGGGAAGGTAAAGCAACCCCCCAAACTTCCCAAAGACCCAGTAAGGAGGAGGTTTCTTGAAGAGAGTTTGAAGTTATGAACTCCAGACTTGGATCATGGACACAGTGAGGAATTCTGTGGCCCAGGACTCGTCGTTGAAATGCACACATGTGTGAGCACACACATCGCTGCTCCTCAGAGCATGCTCACCTGCTCCACACCATGGCCACGTGCTCCGAGTGGTTCCCCTTCACAGGGGCTGCTCAGGGAACTCTGGCTCTGGGGATCTCACTCAAAACTGCCAAAAAGGAGAATGCAGAAAGCCCCTCCAAAGGCAACTCTGAGGAGTAAAGGTTGTGGATTGCACATGTGTGTGTGTGTGTGTGCGTGCCACATGTGTGAAAGCAAACCAGCCATTCCTGGAACTGAGCACAGGTGGGGAGGGCCTGACTCACACGCGGCTGCACGTAAGCATGCCTATGATGTGTGTGCACGAGTAACTTTCTCTGTAGATGTTTGGGTGAGTGCCTCACACACTGCCCCACACACTGCCCATGGCTCCTACCAAGAAAAGAAAAAAAGTCCTTTGTTTTCCCTGCTGCATCTGTTTCTATTTCCCTTGAGAACACCTGTTTCTCCCCACTGCACAGGTGATGATGCTCTCACCTTGCCCGTGATTCCTTGCCTGTACCCTGCCTGGCTAGCTGTGTGCTACTTTAAGTACTAAGTTGCAAACTGGTCTCCTGTCTCACAAAGGAATGGTGCAGAGGCACTTGGGAGAACACTTCCCCACTCAGAGCAGAGTATGCTAATTAAGTGGCTGGGGCCCCACCCACAGCCTCGCCCCCCTCCTTCTGGGCCCCTGACAGCCGGCTCCTCCTGGCTCCTCCCACAGGCTTTGAGGGAAATGGAGCTGAGTGCTGGGGAGTCTGAAATGCCAAGCTCTGCACTCCCTGCACTAGAGTCTGGGAGCCATAACCCTACAGCCACCTGGGAAGTAATCTTTCCCCAAAAAAGTTGAATTTAAATTTGGTTAAGCCTCTTGACCTTTAAATGTGCAGTATGCTTTTGCAATGATGGACATGTTCTGTGTTGTGCACTGCCCAGCACCCAATATGGCAACAGTACCACATGGGGCTCCTGGGCACCTGCAACTTAATTTAATCATTTTCTGGCTACTGGCTACCAGATTGGACAGGGCCACTCTAGATCAAAGTACTGATCTACAGAAATGTGAAGGAGATACACTATACCATGGGCATGCCACCAGCAAAGTCCAGGCAAGAGAGCAAAGCAAAAACCAGTTTCTTCTGCAAGTAAATTGCTATGGTTAAAAAGGAGAGAAGCAGACTTCCGGCCAAGATGGAGGCATAGGTAGACACACTGTGCCTCCTCGCACAACCAAAATAAGGTCAGCAACAATTTAGAAACAAGAAAACAACCAGATCTGACAGAAAATGGAACTGTATGGAAGTTGGACAACCAAGGAGTTAAAATATACACATTCATCCAGACCAGTAGGAAGGGTGGAATTGGGCAGTGGGGCTGAAAGGGGTCACAGCACAGAGAGTGATGGCACCAGGCACGTAGGGCATCCCGGGCGCAAGACCTCAGTGGGTGGACCCTGGGCACACAGGCAGCTGGCAGACCCAGTGAGGTGGCAACTGTGAAACAAGGCACTGTGCTCTCGGCACCTGGCTGTCCAGGCCATCCCAAATTTGCACATGGATAAACCAGGTAAAACTGGGCAGTGAGACAGACCACGCAATCCAGGGTCCCAGCGCTGGGAAATAGAGCCTCGGGGCACTGATTGAAAATGCCTGTGGAGGTTGGGGCTCAGGGAGAGACTCCCAGCCTCACAGGAGAGTGCATTGGAGAGACCCATGGGGTCCTAGAATGTGCACAGGCCCACCCAAACGGAAATCAATACCAGAAAGGTCCAGTTTGCTTGGGGGAAGTGGCGGAAGGGACTGGAATCTGATGGAGAACAGAGCAAGTGCCATTGTTCCCTCTCGGACTCTGTCCCCACATACAATTCACAACCCAGCGACTGGGCTGCCCCGCCCTGGTGAACACCTAAGGCTCCGCCCCTCACATGTAACAGGCATGACCAGACTGCCCCCCACAAAAAAATGGCCTGAACGGAAGATCAGATCAAAGCTCCACAACAAATACAACTAAGTAACCAAGAGATAGCCAACCTATCAGATGCACAGTTCAAAGCACTGGTGATCAGGATGCTCACAGAATTGGTTGAATTTGCTCACAAATTAAATGAAAAATTAAGGCTACAATAAGTGAAATGAAGGAAAATGCACAGGAAACTGATACTGATGGGAAGGAAACTGGAACTCAAATCAATAGAGTGGACCAGAAGGAAGAAAGAAACAACCACACAGAAAAGAATGAAGAAATAAGAATTCAAAAAAATGAGAAGAAGCTTAGGAACCTCCAGGACTTCTTTAAACATTCCAACATTCAAATTATAGGGGTACCAGAAGGGGAAGAGGAAGAGCAACAAGTGGAAAACTTATTTGAACAAATAATAAAGGAGAAATTCCCCAATCTGGCAAAGGAAATAGATTTCTAGGAAGTCCAGGAAGCTCAGAGAGTCCCAAAGAGGTTGGACCCAAGGAGAAACACACCAAGGCACATCATAATTACATTAGCCAATGTAAAAATGAAGGAGAGAATCCTAGAAGCAGCAAGAGATAAGAGGACAGTAACCTACAAAGGAGTTCCCATAAGGCTATCAGCTGATTTCTCAAAAGAGACCTTGCGGGCAAGAAGGGGCTGGAAGGAAGTATTCCAAGTCATGAAAGGCAAGGACCTACATCCAAGATTGTTCTATCCAGCAAAGCTTTCATTTACAATGGAAGGGCAGATAAAGTGCTTCCCAGATAAGGTCAAGTTAATGGAGTTCATCATCACCAAGCCCTTATTTTATGAAATGTTAAAGGGACTTATCTAAGAAAAAGAAGATAAAAAACATGTATAGTAAAATGAGAGCAAACTCATAATTATTAACAACCACACCTAAAACAAGAACAAAAAGAAACTAAGCAAACAACTAGAACAGGAACAGACCCACAGAAATGGAGATCACATGTAGGGTTAGCCACAGGGGAGTGGGAGGAGGAGAGAGGGGGAAAAGGTACAGAGAATAAGTAGCATAGATGGTAGGTAGAAAATAGATGGGGGGGGCAAGAATAGTATGGGAAATGTAGAAGCTAAAGAACTTATGATACATGGACATGAACTAAAGGGGGGGAATGTGGGTGGGAGAGGGGATGCAGGATGGAGGGGAGTGATGGGGGAAATGGGACAACTGTAATAGCATAATCAATAAAATATTTTTTTTTAAAAAAAGGAGAGAGGCAGAGGGGGACCTTTAGGTTAAAGGATAGTCAAAAGACTTGTAAACCAGCCACAATGTTGGGTCTTATCTAGATCTGATTTGAACAAAAGAATTATAAATGAAAATATGACATTGACTAAACAATTAAAAGTTGAACACTACCTGTATAATTGATGATATTAAGGAATATGATTAATCCCTTTTTAGTGTGATTATGGTCTTGTAGTTGTGTTTATTAAAGTTTTTATTTTAAAGACATCCCTAGGGAAATATTTATGGATGATGTAAGATGATGGCATTTGCTTTAAAATAATAAGGGAGAGGGAGATGGATGGGAATAAGCCAGAATCGGCCATGAGTTCATGGCCAGGGGCAGGGGTGGGTTCAGTCAGGTTCTAGAGACCATTCTGTCTACTTTTGCACATGTTAGAACTTTCCCATATTATAACATTAAATTAAGCAAAACTAACCTGCCCTCAAATTAAAAAAACATCTTAGGCATCACCTTGCCAGGCCACAGAGACCCCCTCTGGGTGTGTCATCATATTACCCATTGTCCCAGCCCTGGTAGCAACAGCTCAGCATTTGAGAGACAGCCCTTCTCTCCAAACTGGCCAACACCTTCCGGTCTTGTGAAAGCAAAATAAAGCTTAACGGAAGGCATGCTTTTATTTCTATCTACAGATGGCCGCGGTCTCCCTCCCAGGCAGTGCGACCCTCTCCCCTGCCTCTTGCATGTGCATCGGCACGTCTGGAACAGGAGGCAGAGCAGGTGCAAAGGCAAGGAGAGGATTACAAGCAGAACACAAGTTGAAGCAAATTCCATGAACAGTCACAAAACTGAGCTTCCATCCCATGCGACAGCTTGAGGGACATCCTCCATTGGCGGTCACCCTTTCCCTGCAGGGATTCCTGGGGCATATATCCTTAAATACTAATTAGGATACAGACTATAATACTCTAATAGAGAGACCAAGCAAACATCAGTGACTTAAACAAGACAAGAGCTTCTTTATTTCTCACTTGGCAGGTTTTCAGGAACAGCGGGCTTCGCTGGCCCACGACTTGGTCCAGGTAGACCACCTACCAGGTCTGAAGCCTGGTTTGGAGAGAGTTGCTCTAAGGTCTGGGACTCACCTGACTCAGGGCTGTCCGTTTCTGTTCACTGTCGCATCTCAGTGTGTAGCATTTCGCAATCAAGTCCTGGCAAACCCCTCGCCTGGGATATGCTGTGCTTTGCACATAGTCAAGACTCAGTAATGGCCCTGCCAAGAGGTTATAATGAAGAGTACGCCCCAGCAATGCTGGACAGGGCTGCTTTCCACCCTGAGCCCTGTGTGAGCCAACATCTTCATTTCTGCAGGTTAGCAGGTGAATGTGGTGTTTTGCAGGAGTTTTAGTTTGCACCTTTTTATAAGTGAGAGTGAGCATGTTTCATTTGTTTAAAGGCCACTGGCATCTATTTTCCTGTGAACTTGGAACTTGCCGCTGATGCCTTTTCTCCTTCATCTGCAGGAGTTTACTTAGCTATTGAGGAAATTAGCTCTTTGTCTATATCTCACAGGTTGAAAACCTTTTCTTCTAACAAAATGTGTTGCTTATCTTTTGACTTTATAATAAATTGTGTTTTTTTGTTTTTCACTTACAGTTTACATTCAGTATTATTTTGTATTAGTTCAGGTTGATAGCATAGTGGTTAGACAATCATCTACTTCACAAAGTATCCCTCCTGTAAGTCTAGAACCCACGCAGCACTGCACCTAATTATTATTGTACAATACTGTACAATATTATTTCTGTGCTGTATGTTATATCCCCATGATTACTTTTTAAGAGAGAAAGAGGGGAAGGGAGGGAGAAAAACATCGATACAAGAGAACCATCAATCAGTTGCCTCTCGTGTGTACCCAGAGGACAAAATCCATAACCTAGGCATGTGCCCTGACTGGGAATCGAACTGCAACCTTTGGGTTCATAGGACTACGCCCAACTAACTGAGCCATACCTGCCAGGGTCCCATGACTGTTTCATAGCTACTCATCAGTACTTCTAATCGCTTCACCTTCTTTACCCAGCCCCCCAACCTCTTTCCCCTCTGGCATCCATCAGTCCGTTCTCTGTGTCTGTAAGTCTGTTTCTATTTTGTTGGCTCATTCTGTTCTTTAGATTCCACATATAAGTGAAATCATATAGCATTTGTCTTTCTCTGCCTTAGGAAAGCAGAAAATTTTAATTTTATGATAACATATGTGCCAATGTTTCCTTTTATGGATTCCGGATTTTGTGTCATGTTTAAAAAGACGAAGTCCTTCCCCATTTGGGTATTATTTAAATAAAATCTCCCATGTTTTCTTTTAATACTTTTATGGGGATTTTTTAAAAAATTTAAATCTTGCCCCATCTGGAGTTTATTTTGGTATAAGAACTTTAAGAAGGAATTCTAAAGTTTGTTTTAGATGGCCATCATTTGTCTAAATATCATACCATTTATTAAATAATCTCCTTTCTCCCACTGATTTGAAATGACCTCTTAATCATAAATTAAGTTTCTATGGCTGTTTGGATCTATTTCTGGAATTTCCACAATGTCTTATTGGCCTGTCTATTCATGTGCCATTACCAAACAGCTTAATTTGTTTTAGCTTTATATTTTAATTTCTTTCAGGCCTAGACTATCTTTTATTTTTCTGATTTTGATTATTCCCATCTGTTTCTTTTGCACATAAACTTTAGCACATTTAATTCCAGAAGAAGTCATTTTTTTTAAAATTAGGATTATGTTGAATTAAATATTAGTTTAGAGATGGGTGGCTTATGGATAGAATTCAGCTTCCTCTCTCTGGGCATCTTTCCATTCCTTCAGGTGTCTGTATGTATTCCTTAGGTGCACCTTCAAATCTCACTCATACACTTCTTACCCATAACTTAGTACGTCCAGGTATGTAATCTGCAGCTGTTATAAACAGACTTTTTTCTTTCATTGTATTTTTCTGTCTATTCTACTAGAAGATACTGACTTTGTTACCCAGACACCTCACTGAATTCTACTGTTGCCAATGTTTTCTAAGTGAATATACAGGGTGCTGTGAGTGTAAAGTCACATCTCCGTGCCGTAAGTTGGCCTCCTTTTAATGCTTACTTCTTATTCTTCCTGCTTTCTAATCATATTGGCTGTGATCATGACCATCGTCCAGCCCTGATAGATAGGCATCATGGACATGCCATGTTCCCAGCTGGAAGGGGAACACTGAGGTTCATGGTTAAGCACGTGGTTAAATGTGCGTGTGTTCCCCACTCTCCCCTCCACCCACATTGCCCGTGTGTGCCCTGTTGTTTTCACAGCTGGGACTGGGGGGAGGGCAGCCCGAGGGGACAGACGGAGAGCAGAACTGACTCAGAAAATGAGCAAAATAGAAGAAGTCTGTGGCTCCAGCCCAGGTACCCACAGCGATGCCTCCTTCTCCTTTCTCCTCATCTCCTGAGCTCTCTAACTGTGGCCGCCCATGCCCAGGATCTCATCCCTCATCGCTAAGGCTCCCGGGAGCTCGGATTCTAGTCCCAGCCCTGCCACTGTCCTGAGCCTGGGCTTTCTTATCCACCTACCTCCCGGTGTGGGTGTGAAAACATTTTGTGAACAACAGTGCAACCGGGGATTAGGCAGCTGATGGCCCCAGAGCCGAGCTGAGCTGCACAAACTGTACTTGAAATGATGCTTCGTCTCTCCAATCAGCAGGACATGATTGGAGTGATGTGCGTGGCTAGCCACGCAGTAGGACTCTTCCTTCTGGTGGCATCCAGACTCACACATTGGCTCCGAGGACCAGGCCAGGATGAGCCTTCCAGGCCTGTCAGCCTTGGCTCTCAGCCCCTGCAGCAGAGCTCTGCACTTCCCAGGAAAGGAAAATAAAGGGCGACAGCATTTCTGACTGGTGCCCTGGGGCCTCCGAGGGCAGGGCTGCCTTTTCCCGGGGAAGAGAGGAACCTTGACAGCCATGGGCAAGCACTGGCTGCAGCTGATGCCTGGGCCTGTCTGCCTGCCACTGTGGCTGGGCTGCTCCAACACCATGGAGGAGCAGGGTGTCTGCAGGGCCAAGGATTGCTCTCCTCCACTCCAGGCAGCCACTCCCACCTTCCAAAAGCATTTCTCAAAATGCAATAACAAACAGCAAATGGGGAGTAGGAGACATCCCCCACAATTATGAGTATAAAGCAAATGGGTAAGGGAATCGGTGAGACCATCAAGGGGTAAATGGACAAGGACACGAACAGTTTCCAGGAGGCACAGCCTTCTTTTAATTTATTCACAGTTGCTCGGTGTTCTGCAAAGAGCATTGATATTACTTTGGCAATCAGAGAAGAATTATTGTATTAATCTAGACAGCTATTCAAAAAAGGCCTTAAAGCGTCTTCCTTGCTGTCTGTTCACAGCAAAACAGCACCCAGTGTGCGCTGAAGTATCAGAAGCTGACAGATACTTGGCACAGAGACTAGGAGCCACCCTGGGCTCAGAGGGGAGGGCCATGAGTCAGGGCACAGGAGGAGACAAAAGACACAGACTAGGAAGGAAAAGAATAGGTGCCATGGCCTGGGATCCATTGTCAGATATCCCCGTGTATGTACCAGCTCAGCTGCTTAGCAGCTGTGTAACCTTGACCGGCACACTCAGGCTGGCTAACAGTTGCCACCTTGTCTGTAAACTGGGGGCAGCACTACATACCTTTCAGGCCCGTTGTGAGAAGTCACTGGGATGCTGACTATAGAAGGACTCAGACCTGTGCCCGACACATGGTAAGCCTTCAGTAAGTGTAAGCTTCAATTTGCATGGTTCCTCTGATTGAAGAGGGCTCATTCTGGGGTCGGAAAGAGCACCTTCACGTGGGATTTTAGTCCTAGCTGCTGGATTTATACTGTGTGGCTTGGGTGAGTCCTGTCACTCCTGGGTCCCTGAAGCCTCTTCCAACCCAGACATTCTGAATCTTGTTCTTAGACCACCCCTGTTGGCCTGCTTTCTGCTTGGGCCTCTCTGCCATTTCCATGGAGATGAGGGGAAGAGCAGGGTACTGAAAGTCCTTCCTTCAGGAAAAGGCTCCTTCCCTCCCCAGGGAGCTCGCATCCCAGTGACTCAGTTTCCTGGATCCACTGAAACCAAAGGGCTTTCCCATCCCAAAGGCCTCTGGGGCATTCTGGAGCAAGGAAACGGGGCCAGGTGGCCCTTTGAGGTGACGCCGTGGGGAGCCAGACTAACTCAAGGGTGGCTCTGCCTACACCTGGGCAGCTTTCTTCAGGTTGGCGCCAGATCCCTCCTCTCCTGCAAGTACGTGCTTGTCCTTAGGATGCAGGAGGAATTCTCCACAATCCCTGCTCCAGGAGCCAAGCTCTCAGGCTCCAGAAGACAAAACCTCATAAAAAGGCCTGGAAGGAAATGGTCTCTTCTCTCAGCAGAGCTCAGACTGAGAGCACCTCACACCTGCCTGGGCAAGGCAGGACTCTCACCTCTTTCCAACACTCCATGCTGACCCAGGAGCAGTCTCCTGCCGAGGATCCACTCACCTGGGGTCCCCATCCACACCTGTGTAGCCCACAAATGCAGGGATTGAATGTCCCATTTAGTGACACTTTGGCAGATACAAAAGAAGCTTCTGGATGAATTATGCCCCTGGGAAAGGTCCCACTGTGCATCCTGCAAGGTGTCTTTAGGGCACAGTCCTGTGAATTGAGCAGTTTCACTTACAGATGGCTAATGTGATATTGTCTTCTTTTGGATCCTTTCCAGAGTGCCCACAGATTACTGCTTCTGCCTTGTGGAAAATGAGTCTTTCCCTCACTATCACTATCAAAATCTGCTTATTTTGCATAATAATAATAATAATAACAAACATTTATTTAATGTTTATTCTGTTCTAATGAATGTCCCTTAGCGCTTTGCACCCACTGATTGGAATTCTCACAATAAACTTATGAGACAGGTACCTGTATTACCAGTTGACGGGTAGGAAACTGAGGCATGAAGTGGTATAAGAATCTGCCCACGCTGTCATAGCTGGTAAGCAGTAGATCTAAGATTTGCACCTGGGTTCTCTTGCTGCAGTGTCTGTTCTCTTGGAGTTGAACACTGACAGAGCCTCCTGGGGCATCACTTCCTTATACCACAGTGTAGGAAGAGCTTTCACTCCTGTTTTATCAGATGAGCCTGAACGGCAATCCTGTGCTACCTCCACAGCGGACGTACTACTCTCTCATTTTACAAGCTGGAAGATCGAGACCCAGAGACGATTAGGAAACTTTTCAAAGTCCCCAAAAGCTAACAAGCAGCAGAATTGGTACTAGAAATAATCCTTATAGTGAATCACACAATAACTTTACTACCATGTGTCATGCCCTATGCTGAAAGCATTACATGCAGCGCGTACTTTCGCTCTTATATCCATCCTGCAAGGTAGTTATCAGCTCCCTCATTTTTGAGAGGGCAACACCGACGTGCAGAGAGGCTCAGCAAGGTGACACCCAAGAAAAAGCAGAACTGACATCTCTAGTAACAGCTTTATTGAGATATATTTCAAACACCATATAGTTTGCCCATTTAAATGAGTCATTCGATGGTTTTTAGCATATCCAGAGTAGTGCAACCATCACCACAGTTCATTGTAGAATATTTTCATCACCAGAGCTGGGTGCTTTTCATCACCATGCTCTGGGTGCCAGAGCATGTAATGCTTTCAGCATAGGGCATGACACATGGTAGTAAAGTTATTGTGTGAATCACTATAAGGATTATTTCTAGTACCAATTCTGCTGCTTGTTAGCTTTTGGGGACTTTGAAAAGTTTCCTAATCGTCTCTGGGTCTCGATCTTCCAGCTTGTAAAATGAGAGAGTAGTACGTCCGCTGTGGATGTAGCACAGGATTGCCGTTCAGGCTCATCTGATAAAACAGGAGTGAAAGCTCTTCCTACAACTGTGGTATAAGGAAGTGATGCCCCAGGAGGCTCTGTCAGTGTTCAACTCCAAGAGAGCAGACGCTGCAGCAATATTTTCACACCCATCTAGCTCCAAGCTTATGCACATAATCACCACATTATATTGCTCCCAAAATGCCGGGTCAAAGCTGCACCCACGATACAACTGTCTCTCAGAATGTAACCACCACTCCAAGGCCTGGGCCACTGCCCTCCACGTGGGATGCAGAAATCCCTGAGGCTGCTGAGGAGGGTGTGGAGAGAGCCCGTAAGACCCGAGAGCCTAAGCGAAACCTCCCTCACATTTGTAAACCTCATGCCTTGCTCCTTCCCTGCACACCCCAGCACGGCTGGCTCTTTCTCCACCTCCGGGCCTATCCTGATCCCAAAGTCTGGGGTAGTCCCATCTGTCCCCGGCACGGTCAGTTGTATTGACTTGTTTCATTTCCTTCATCGCACTTATTTTATCCAGATTTCCCTTTTCGTTACTGATTCCTCTGTGCTCTGATCTATCCTGCTCCCCACAAGGAAAACATAAACTCCATGAGGACAGCCTTTCCTGCCTGACTCGGCATCACCTGGTATACCAAGCACTGTGCTTGTCCCTCCATGCAGAATTCTAGCTCCTGGCAGGATTCATGTCCCCACAGCAGGCAAGTATTTGCTGAGTAAATGACTGAGAGGCTAAGTTTAAGTGGAACCATCCATGAAGCCTTTGCCCATTCCCTGGCCTGGAACCCATCTCCCTCCTCTGAATAACAAAGCCGAGCACTCTCCCCCTGGTAAGGTCCTCAGCAGCACACCGTCAGCCCTTGAGAGGCCTGTGCAGTCATTTGTGGGTTTTTCCCCTCCCAGACCTCAGGCTCCTCAATCCAGCTTCACGCCTAATTCATCTCTGTGCCTCCCGCCTTTTCCCAGCCCTTGGCTAAGTGCCTCATACTCTGTCGCTGCTCCATCAATGCTGAGTGAGTGGTGTTGACTGTCGTCATGGACACATAAGAATAATTTGGAATTCCGTGTCTGTGCATACCAAGCACCATGCTTGTCACTCTGTTCAAAAGGACTATGGATTGATGGCAATGGGATTTCCAAAGATGAATATTGCTGGACAATAGGATATCGAGTAAACACAGGGCTTGGCTGGCAGGTTGTTCCGATGATCATTTCTCCCCGCATTCAGCATAATTAGAGGGTTGCACCTGGGTTGTTTTACACCACCTCTCTGCAGAGGAGGGTGATTAAATGCAGGGAAGGTGAAAATTAAATGCAACAATCTTATTAAGGAAATGGGAAAATGACAAATGTCACAGGGTCTCTAAGAGGACGCAGGGAAGAGAGGGACCTTTCCTCAGTGCTGATTGGAACTTGAATTGACGGGGTTTTAAGGCCTGTGACTTTGTTTCCTGTCTGGGAGGTTTCTCCACCAGCAGACTGGAGGCTGCCACAGCTGGTCGGCATTTTGGCAGCATGTTCCACGGTGCTTTCTTGGGACAAGGAGATCTTATCAGTTGTTACCTACCCGTGGATGGGTATGGGGAATGTTATGTTTCATCAGGAGAAACGCAGCTCCCTCTGGCACCCACTGTGCCCTCCCCACTCTTCCTTGCCCTCCATGAGCATGCTCCCGCCCGATCACATTACAGCTTCCCAAACGCATCACCTCGCCTCCCCACGGCAGGTGCTCGGGCCTCCTTCCCCAGGGGATGCTCTGTGGTGGCCACCACTTCCACATCCTTCCACCAGGTGGCTTCACACTTACCCCTGAAGGCCAACCCCAGCACTTGCCCTCAGCAAGTCCTTCCCTGAGCGATCTGTCCTTCCTCGTGACTTCACTAGATCTTGTTCTTGCCTTCGTCGTGGCAATTGTCATGTTGAGTTGTCTGCGTCCATCTGCCTCCCCTACCCAGACTCCAAGGTCCCAGAGGCAGGGGCTGTGTCTTCATTAGCTCTGTATCCCTCATGCCTAGCCCAGTGCCTGACACTCAGTAGATGTTCAATAAATGTTTGCAGAACATGCTATAGGACGTAGGTCAAAGGGTCGACTGCTGCCCAGGAGTGCAGAGTTGGTGCAGGTCCTCGTCAGTTGCCCGGGATCAGTGCAATGTCCTCCTCCAGAATCTGTCCCCTGGGGTCTTTCTGACTCTGGGTCCATTGGCCATATTTCTGTGCCAAATCATGGGCCTAATAACTGTGTGCTGAATGAATGACCCTGTATCTTTAAAAACCCAAATAACACATCACCAGTGAAAGGCATGGTTGGCATTTCTTAGAAACGAGTTGGAGGGAGGATGAGGTCTGAAAGTCCAGAGAAAGGAAATATGCTGACCAGTGAGGTGACCCTGAAAGTTCTCTGGAGCTCTGAAGATGGTGGGAAAAGGTTAGTATGTGCCCTTCCAGCCGTAGGAAGCTCCCCTGCCTCCTTATCCTCACCAGTCAGAACAGGAATTCCTGCTCCATGTGTTCTGTTCTGCAGGGCTTTAAAATATACTTGTACCCCACCCCTGCTGGGCTGTGAGCTCCTTGAGGACAGGGACCGTGTCTTAGTGAGTCTGTACATCCCCGATGCTTAGCACATTGAAGAGAAGCCAAATGAGTGCTGATGAATTGCACTGCTGACTCAGACGCCCAGTGATTCCGCCTCACCTGCCTCCGGTCAGGGTCTTCCTTCTCTGCCAAAGCCAACAGGATCCTGTCACACATCCAAGGTCTGAACACACCCCTGTGTGGTTTGCAAGAAGGATAATTTGCTTCTTGTTGGGAGATCTTGTCAGCCTCTTCTTTGTGGAGGTGAAGTTTAAAAAAAATCTTGGCAGACAACTAATCCAAATGGAAACCGACTTGGAGGGAGGTTCAGCAACACTCCAAAAGGTGTCCCTCCAACAACCTCTTACTTACGTCTCCAGAAATTCAGAGTAACAACAACTGCAGGTCACTACCATCTTCCTATGCCAACAGGATAATTAAATCAGCTTTGTCAGTGACTGCTGCCCCCCCACAGACCTTGCAGAAGGAAAACCAGTCGTTCAAATGCAAGTTTGGCACAGGAGCCTGTCCTTTGCTGCCCCAGCCCAGGTGGGTTTTTCATTCCAGTTTCATGAGTACTATGTGCCAGGGTTACATAGTTCATGCTTTAGTAAGGCCCATTTTGCAGCTGCAGGATTGAGGCCCAGAGAAGTCAAGTAAATGCCCAAGGTCACACAGCAATCAGCTCAGCCAGCATTCACAGTGTGCATAACCAGGGTCCCTAACCATTACACACCCTGCCCACGGTCCTCACTGACCACCAGCCTTCCCACGTCCTGATCCCCATATGCCTGGGAAGAGGTCAGCGTGACAGCTCTTGGGCCATCCTCTTCAGAGGGAAGGGTGCTCTAAAAACAGAGGGACAGAAAAACATCTTTCAAACCACTGAACATGCAACAGACCAGATGTAAGTTTCTGATCAGACGTTCTCCATCCCTGCCAACGAGTAATAAAAATAGGAAACATTGGATGTCAACTGTAATCGAAAAACAAAATAAAATAAAAACAGGGAATGTTTATCGAGCACTTAGGCACTGCTATATTATCCTCAATAACTCAGTGACATGGGTGCCATTATTATCCCGACTGCACGGATGCGGAAACTGAGACAGGGAGAGGTTAAGGAGCTTGCCCACAGTCACGGGAGTGGTTGGTGGAGGAGCTGGGATTTCCTTCGGTGAACAATTCTTTATCCAGTGCCTTCCATGTGCTGTTCCAGGGCTGGGGAAACAGTGAACAAGGTGGTCAGAGCCCTTCCGCATCCATGCTTTCTGTCTCCTCAGTGCACACGCCTGGGAGGATGGTGATGATGATGCTGACCCCATGACTGCTGCTGTTTACAGGGTACCTCCTATGTGCCAGGCCTCAGTCTGATCAACTATAAAATGGGGCTAGTATTGCCTACCTCGTGACAGGGTAAGAGTGTATTGTTTCTTTCAACCCTCAGACAAACTCCGTAAAATATGGCGATGCCCATTTTACAGCGAACAAAGCACAGCTGAATCAAGTTAAGTCCCTTGTCCCTCCCTGACCCATGAATCCCAAAGCCCCAGGCTCCAGGGCCCAGCTCAAATCACCTAAGAGGCCTTCTCTGGCCTCCCCAGCCTGGCCACCTCTGGCTCCTCTGGAGTTCTGTAAGGACAATAATCTGAGCAATCAGGAGGTAGGCACCTGAAACCAGAGCCACGTAAGAATGCATTGGGTAATGCTTGCAAGTGCTGGCCCAGAGTCTGGGCCAGAGCTGCGGCTTGTTTGCACCCCGCCCCCCAAAACACACTGGCTGGAAGAGGTGTCCAGGCTGCCGAGCTGCGGCTCCTCTCAACGTCAGTACCTTCATTCTCTGAATGACAATAGATCCTCTATCGAGCTGGATGTGCAGAGACAAACTCATGCAGTATACTTTCTTGGAAAGGTGACTTCACTACGCGACATTGTCCATCCCCAGAAAGGAATTGGGTGTGGCCGTCCCTGAGAGTACTGCTTATGGTGACAAACGAACCCTGTCTGGGCTGTTCTAAATTGAACCAACTGCTTAGGCCTGGCCAGGCCAGGATAATCTTCAGGAAAGCCACACAGCCCGTCCCTGGGGCCAAGGGCCTGTGTTCCTCGGCCCAGATTCATGCCCTTCCTCACAATCTTCTCCTGGTAAACCCCTACGCATCCTTCAAAACCCAAACTAGGGATCATCTTCCCTGAATTTTCCCTGACTCTCAGAGGCAGCTCAGCCCCTCCTTCGTCTCTGTTCCCCATATACCTTATTCATATGCTTGTTAGAGCACACTGCATGTCATGTATGCACAAGGACATTTATATACACATATACATATTTAGGATTCTTTTCAGGCTGTGAACTCCACAAGGGCTCGGGACCCTTTTCCCATAAGGTAAACTTCCCCTTCATGGCCCAGCTCACATGGCACCTCCTCTATGAAGCCTTCCTTGATTCCCCTGCCCCTACACTTTGTACAACTTTCCGCCATAGCATTTGAGCCTGAATGCCTGTGTGTATGAGTGTGTGTGTGTAAAATCTGGCGCTTCCTCTGTGAGCTCCTTGAGAGCATGACAGTTTTGTAATTTGCTTCTGTATCCCTGATTCCTCACTCAGTTCCTGATACATGGTGAATGCTCATTATTTGTATAAGACTAATAAATCCCAAGGCTCATGTGGCTGATTTCTGGGTGCTCTTGAATAGAAAGAACCACAGTCCAGCAACCAACAGGATGAAAAGGGATTCACATTCTTCACCCAAGTTCCTTCAAGAACATGAAAGGGGATGCAATACATAACTTCTGAAACTCCTCTTCTCTCCTGCCCATTTCTCTCATTTTCTGGAATTCCTCTGGAGCCTTCGATTGCTGACCCCATCTCCCTTCCCCCCCAGCACGCGCGCGCGCACACACACACACACACACACAACATCTGTTTTTGTTTGCACTTTAAGCAAGAGTCCTTCCCTTTTTTCTTCTATGTCTTTGGTATTCTGCCTCTCTGTACCCATCCTCCCATTTTCAGATTCTTCCCCAAGCCTGGAGAACAAACTGGCATCATCCTCCCTGGAAAGGAGAAAAAAGGACCCAACGTGAGCAGGTGGCTACAGGGGCCATGCAGGCAGCCCAAGGCAGGAAGCACCCACATGCTAAGGAACCTTGTCTGGGCTCCCTGCACTTACTGACTGAATGGGGAGATGGATGCCTGGGCCAGTGCACTCATTGATCCACTCAGCACATGTATGCACTGTGCCTACTGTAAACCCCGAACACGCACTAGGCACTGTTTACAGAGCACATGGGATAGGGCAGGGCATGGGTGGAAATCCTAGGTGATAAGGTACCTCCTCAGTGTTCCCTTTCCCTGGGAAGAGGGCCATAGTGTGTGTTCCCAAACCCCCAGGATGTGGGTTATTCTGTTTTAGGCAAAAACCCCAGAGCTAATAGCCTTTATCTCCATTTGTTAGATAGGAAACTGAATTCAGAGAAGTCAAGTAAGTTACTCAAAGATCTTCCAGGAGGAAAATACAGGATCCTGGGCCTTTGCTCTTTATCTGAGTTCTTAATGAAGAGATTGTCTTGCTTGGAAATTCACGATGCAGTGTTTTGGCCCATTAACTGCTGAGTGCAGTTATTTTAGGATTTGGGTGAGCCAAAAGGCCAAAATTGAGTCAGAACATTAATATAATTATTATAACCACAACAAACAGTGATAGCTACTGTTCACTGAGCATCTGCTCTGGGCGCCGCACAGTGCTATACCCTCTACAATGCATGACCTCATTTAATTCTTTCAACAGTCCCGCAAGACAGATATTACAGAGCAGGAGACTGAAACTACAGCGAGATTAACTAACTTGGCCAAGGTCACGCAGAGTCAGTGCCAGAGTGAAGACTCAAACAGAGGCCTGTGGGATTCAAACTACTGTGCTCTCGACCATGACGGTCCACTCCTCCCCATCGGCCCAGATCCCCAGCACCACTCAGGGGAGTCTCCCGGACGCCGTGAGCCAGAGTGATCTTTCTTGCCCATATTCGGTTTCCTACTCCACTTCTCGCTCCCGATTCCTGAGCACACACACATACACACACTCCCAGTAAAGGCGGTGACTTGGAGAAGTAGTTAGTGGTAGAAGAAAAGATGAGCCACCAGTTGGTGATTAAGAAGCCACAAAGCTCACGCACTGGAACATGGGTGTGTTTTGAATATCCTCAGCACCCTGAACAGCTCCACAGCTCCTTCCCACCCCCAAGACAGGTGCCCCGTGGAGCCCCTGCAGGAGGAGGCTCCAGGCCTGGGGCACATCTCCAGGGCTGCCCCCGCTCCCTCCTGAAGCAGCCTGCTCTGCACACCACAGCCTCTCTCCCATCTCACAGCCTCAACCCAGTTTCCACCTCACGCCCAGCCTCTGGGCTGACATTTCATCCGTTCGGAATGTTGCTTTGCAGCCAGAGCTGGATAAAAGCAAGTGGGGCCAAAGGCAGACGAATCATCTCCTGCCCCTGCAAATGGATATTCTTGGGGAGCAGTTAGCAGCCACAGCAGCTTTGGGGAGATCTTTCCCCTAAGTGTCTTCTCATAATACTTCTCACAATCACATACTATATTGCTCTCAGAAGGAACACCGGGATGATTGTTCCTTTCATCCTCTTGCATCTCCAGCACGGGCCAGTTAGGTCCCAATGCCTGGCTAGTGGATCTCTTCTGCCTTCTGATCTCTCTAAGCTCCCACCTGGGCCCCTAAGCTGTCCTGTTCATCCCTGAGCTGTGAAGAAACGTCCAGAGTCCCCACCAGGTGTACGAGATCCCAGCTTTAACGGAAAGGGAGTTCAAACAGCACTGCGTTCACAGTGTTAACATTTCTGTAATGCATCATATAACTGATGTGAACATTCGGTGTGACGGTACATCTGATTGTTTACCCCAAAGCTGTCACTGACTCAGAGAACAGCTTACAATCCTTGGTGTCTTGGAAACTTTGGTAGCCTCAACTCACAGACACCACTGCACAGCTCGCACACCCAGACGGAATTATTTTGTCTCAGCTCTTTCCCCACAGCGCTTTCTGTCTGCCTCTCTTACAGCCCTTGTCAGGGAGCATCATCACTGTGTGTTCGTGTGTGTCTCACCCACTAGGACAGCGAGCTCCTCCGGGGCAAAGCCCGTCTGATTCACTCTTAACTCCAATGCCAGCACTGTGCCCAGCGCCTGGGAGACACTGCATTCAATTAGACTGCATTCAACAGAGAGTGAATTCAGGTGACTTGTGTAGGGGAGACACATCAGTCCTGGGATCGCGAGGTTGCTCTTTGCACTAATTAGGGCCGGTGGCCATGTCTCTCTCTAGGGGGGCTCTGTGCATCTGTCTTGGGGTGAGATGGCCCAGGCTGATGATGGATTTTCAGGGGAACTCCCAGCCCTGACATTGGTCTGCCATGAAGGGCCCCTTCTCCAGAGCCTTGGAGCTCCTTCTCTGGCCCCTGCATCAAGCTCAAGGTCAAGAAATCCAGTGAGTGACTCATAGTGGAAACTGGAAAAAACAAGATCTAGTATCACAGGGCCCTTGCTGGCAATTGTGTCACTGATTATTTAGCCTCAGGTTTTCAGTAAGGTCTTTGGGGACTTCACTCCAGCCAGATGACCTCACGAGGAGGGAGATTTATGGCCCCTGGAGGAGGAGGAAGGCTATGAGGTAACAGAGGAAAGAGAGTCATAATTATGTATGAAACTATATCATCCTCCTGCTCCCTAATGAATGAGGTCAAGGCTGAGATGTGGCAGTTGCCATTTTGAGATAAAAAGGTATGACAAAATTCACCCACCAGCTTGTCTCTTTTTAATAAATACAATATTCACCAACATGCGTTTGTGTTTCTATGTGTCAGACACAATCAGTGACATACAGTAAGTACTCCATACCTGACTGTGGGCAGAATGAGTGAGTGAATGCTCTCCCATACTTACTCTCTCTCTTAAAGCTCATGACCAGGAGGTGGACGCTCATACATCAGCCCTCCAGGGCTGCCACCCCAAAGAACCACAAACCAAGTGAGTGGCTCCAACAGCAGACCATTATGTCCTCGCAGTATTGGAGGCTGGACATCTGAGGTCAAGGGGTCAGCAGGGTCCACTCCTCCTGAGGCCTCACCCCTTGGCTTGAAGAGGGCCACCTTCTCCCTGTGTCCTCACATGGTCGCCCCTCTCTGTGTAGTGTGTCCTAATCTCCTCCTCTTGTAAGGGCACCAGTCAGACTGGATTAGTGCCCCTCCTACGGACCTCCTTGGTACACTGTCACCTACTAGTGTAGGTCTTTAAGTATCTGGATAGTTTGAAAGTTTTCTCAATTGGTTTCCCCATCCACTAGGCTTCCCTCCCCTTCTCCCCAGGTCAGAGTGGCCAGGTCAGTGTGGACTACTTGTGAAACACCTTGACTGTGAAGGCTAAGGGGTTTCATTTTTATCTTATGGCAACAGGGAGGGGATTTGACTCTTTTTAAGAAGGACCAATTTGATTTTTCAGGAATGTGACAGGAAGGAAGAGGGAAGATGGAATAGTCTAATCAGAAGTAGCAATAATAATACTTTTTGGGGGGACATGTGTCCATCCTTCTATGGTTTTCTCATTTGCAAAAAAAAAAAAAGAGAGAGACCTGAAAATAATGTCTAGCTCTAGTGTGGTTGGGAGTCTCAAATAAGGCACTATAGGTGCAATTGGTAAATCTGCACTGGAAGTTTATATAATTTCCAATGAATGAATTAGCCACCCCTTGGGTAACCAACGTGCCCCAGCCCGAGATTGGTCCTGACTGGGACAGCTGATCAAAGATGACAGGAGGAAGGGGCAGGAAGCCAGTCTGATTCCAGAGACAGAGTATCAGTCTGACATTCTGACCAGAAGCTCGTCAGTGCTGCAGGCAAAGACCCTTCCCATGTATCCCAGCAAGTGACGAGTAGCTCCCACAATGCACTGCTGATGCGGCCACTCAGGAACATCGAGGATGCCATGGCCCAGATGGGACATGAGGTCTCTAGGAGACTCAGACCTCAGTGAAGGGTAAGCAAGTACAGAACTGGTTACCTTAATGTTCATGTTCCAAACCCAAAGGAAATGTGTGCAAACAGCACGCTATCAACTAATCACCAATTGCTGTCGGGGTTGGGGGGAATGTCAGTCAATGTCCCGTTGATATATTTCAGTGAGAAATACCGGGGAGAGATGCTTTGTTTTCTACTTGCAGAATTTACTGCATTTCATGTTTAAATCGAAGTACCTAATTATACAATTATGAATCATCCTGATTCAAACAAAGTTCACCAAAATAATTTCCTTATGTAACATATCTTCCAATATACCTGCTATCTTCATTTCATTATGTGCTTTTATTCTGCCAGAGTCTAAAGATCTAATTGTATTTTTAAAGTGTCCCATTAAATCAAAATAGCAATTCTGCTACAATAAGCATCACGAGCTAGTCAGCCTTGACTTGTATTCCATTTTGAAATGTCATGCTTTTTTTGTTAATGGTTGTTTTCCCAAGAGGGTTTACAGCTTTTGCAATGAGGCAGCCTCCTAAAGCATAGTTTTAAATGATTTTAATGTTTTAACCTAACTGAGCATTTCATACACCAATTTCCTTTGCCTTTTTTAAAAAACTAATAACAATGCCTTTCTTATAGCTTTGTTCTTTACCATTGACAAAACACAATCACACTTGTTGTTCTCCGTGGTTCTACCTCCCGGACCTGCGTTCTGCGCTAGGAAAAGGCCTGGATCACCAATGGAGTGGGAGACTCAGGTTCACATGCACCCAAAGACTCAGTTGTATGATTTTACCAAAACGTTCTGTCCATTCTATTGTTTATGGCCATTTGGATTATTTCTAGTTTTTCTAGTTTTACGGCAGAGTTGCTCACCTCTGTTTCTTTAAATCTGTATTGCATGTGACTGCATCCACTCTGTTTTCCATCTGTGGGAAAGAGAGGCACGGTCAAGGTTTTAGAATGTAATGAGAGGCCAGTCCTCCTATCTTGATAAATTACAAATTAAGCACACACACACACACACACACAAATCAAATAAATCAATGATTATATTAAGTGTAACTGAATAAATAATCCAATTAAAAGATAAAGATGGTCAGACTGGGTTTTAGAAAAAGCAAGCTATATACATGCTACTTTTCAAGAGACATACTTTAAAGCTACAGAACAGTAGAAAATGACAAGACAGAAAAAAGATACATAATGTAAACACTTACCCAAAGAAAGCTGGCCCAGCCGTACTGTATCAGAAAACACAGACTTTCGGTCAAGGAGAATTTATAAGAGATAAAAAAGTTAAATCCATTAGGAAGATACAAAAATTCTAAATTTAGAAGCATTGAATGATACTGCCTCAAATATAGACAAAGTAAAGGTTGACAGAAGTAAGAAGAGAAGGAGAAAAATCTACCATCACTGTGGGAGACTTGAACACACAGACACACGTATCTTTCCTCTCTGTGTGCTTCCTCATTTTCAAAGGATGTCATGATTATTTGTATTTCAGAGGGTGATCCTAAATTTTTAAAAGAAAACTAGAAATGTGAACAATTACAGATAGTATTTATCACATTGCGCTGAAAAGAATTAAGCAAAAATGAGTGCAAGCTATGGTTTACCATAACCCAACGGTCAGCTGAGGTCACCTGTCCTTTGCGATGAGCTGAAATAGGCCTAAATCCCCACGTGCGGCAGGAAACCCCACAAGCCTCCCAGTGAATCTAGGGCCGTGGCGGGTAGCATTCCACTCTGATGCCCCACCTCTGCTGGACACCCCTTGCCTCCTGTCTTAGCTTTGTGCCCTGGTCCTGGCTCACCATCCTGTGTTGTACAGTGGAAATGAAGCCCGTTTGCACCTCAGTTTTCCTATCTGCAGAGCAGGAAACTAACTGTAAAATCTACCGTTGATTTAACACATTTGGTCGGGAACAAAGAATTAGATGGTGAACCTCTTTTGGTGACACAGCACATTCAAATGAAGGGAAATATGTGTTCTAGATTTGAGACAACAAATCATATAAAACAGATCAAAAAGGCTGTAGCTCAGGCTGAAGTGGACAGGGGGGCTTGGGACCCCGAAAATCAGCCTCCCCCTCTGTCTTCTTGCCTTTCCCACTACATTGCCTAAGGCACCTTCTCAGAACCCTGCCAAATGGAAGAGGCTTCTGTTTTAGAATCAGACAGATACGTGGCCTTGAGCTAGTAGCTTCAAGTGGCTTGAGCTCTGAGCATCAGTTTCCTCATCTAGGGATAAAAAA
>PVIA01013451.1:0-32072 GCA_004024845.1 Tonatia bakeri | reverse complement strand
GGTTGTATCTTGCTTTCCTGGTTTTCTAAGAATTCTTTATGATTACATAGAAACTCAATAGATATGAAAGAGTCAAAGGCAAATCCAAACTGTAAGTCTGAGGGTTCCCCCTCTTCCACCAAATCAATCGAGTCATTTCTAAAGAGAGACAGGGGAATACCTTTAAGAGAAAATCTTTGTAGTAGCACTTAAAAAAAAGTCTTTCATTTCTGTGAAGTATCAGATGCCTGTAGTCCTGTTTAACAGTTGTGGTATAAGTTGACATTCTGAGACATTTCTTTGAATTTGAGAGAAATTATCTGGGGGACTATTGTTGATATACTGAGGAAAACATGGGTTTTGAATTGAAGTCTTAGATCTTCCACTGGCTAGCTTTGTGATGTCAGCCAAATTACTTAACTCTTATGAACTCCGATTTCTCATCTGTCAAATGGCCACTGTTGAACAACACAGTTGTAAGAGTGTGTCAAGATTTTATGTGGGAAGCCCCTAGCATGTGCTTGTCCTGCTCACAATGCACTGATGAATGTCATGTCCTTCCCAGTGTCCACCCTACAGTCCCTTTATCTTATGAATTTCCTCAATAACAATTAGCAACAAAGCATGAGAGCTAAAGTAACTGACATATGGTTGTCGGGACTTCCGGTTTAGTGTCGTAATCACTATTAAGACACTAAAGTGTTGTAACCTCACAAATACAAAGGGGTCTGAAGAGGACGCAGAAGTGGATGAGAGATGCTGGCACATACATGGAAGGAGAGAAGTGTTGTGGGAAGATTAATTGGGGAGAAAAGAAAGACTGGCATTTTACATCAACATCGCCCTGAAATTATGACAGAAAATTATTTGTTATTGTTGAATAATGCTTATGGATGTGTGTTAGATTTCATATATTAATGCCAAAAAAATTCTCTTCTCTGTAACTCCCAGAATACTCCTCCTGGTCCAGTGTCTTATTTCCCTGTCTGCTATTGCTGAATTTCCTTTCTTGGCACCCTGTCTACCTCTTAAATATAATTCTTCTGTTGTGTCCCCTCCTTTTCTCATTCTATGAATTGCCTCCTGACAATCTCATCCCAGTCCTTGGTTTTAGTTGCTTTAGGTCATAGATTCTCAACACTGGCTGTGTATCAGCTTCACCTGAGGCACTTTCAAAACCCACTAATGCCTGGGCTAGACCCTCTCTTGATGAGAGATTCTGATTACATAAATTGTTCTGGGGTCAGCTGTGTGAGCAGAGAGTTCCCCGGTGATAATCAACAGCTAAATTGAGCTTCTTTCATATTGATGTTGATGACTCATAAGACTTAATATTCAGTTTCTACCTTCTACTGAGTTTCAGATACACACATCCAAATGCCATCCGCGAGGCAGCAGAGAGTGATAATTAAGACTGTGGGATTTTGTAAGGTCATAGAATTCTTGCTTCAGCACTTATCCGTGTGAACCCTTGCAAATTACCCCCTTTGATGCCTAGTTTTCTCCTCTATGAAATGGCTTTAACAATGCTACTCACAGAGGAGTGAGGACTGAATAGAATGCCTGCAAAGCATTTAGTGCAGTATTTGCAATATAGAAAGCACTTTAAAAATGGTGATTATTTCTTCTAGGTGAAACAGGTTTTTTCCTAAATTAACTTTTTTTTATTGAGAAAACATTGGGTTATAACATTATGTAAGTTTCAGGTGTACAACATTATAATTCAACATCTGTATACAGCATGCTCACCACCAAAAGTCTAGTCTCTGTCCTCATACATTTGGTCCCCTTTACACGTTTTACCTGCCCCACCCAGTCCCTTCCCCTCTGGTAAGCACCCAACTGTTGTATGCACTTACGATCTAGTATTTGTTTGGCTTGGCTTTACATTCTATGTATTAGTAAAATCATATGGTATCTGTCTAACTTATTTCACTTAGCATAATACCCTCAAAGTCCACCCATGTTTTTGCATATGGCAGTGTCTTATCTTTTTATGGTTGAGTAGTATTCCACTGTATGTGTGTATAATTTTCTTTATTCATCCATGGTGGGAACTTAGACTGTTTCCATGTCTTAGCTATTATACATGATGCTGCTATGAACATTAGTACATTGGTTTTCCAAATTGATGATTTTATAGTCTCTGGACAAATGCCCAGATGTGGAATAGTTGGATCATGAGGTATTTCTATTCTATTCTTAACTTGTTGAGGAATCTTCATACTGTTTTCCATAATGCTGCATCAGTTTATAATTCCACCAAGAGTGTAGAGAATTCCCTTTTCTTTACACTCTCTCTAATATTTATTTCTTAACTTTTTACAATAGTCATTCTAACTGGTATAAAGCGATACCTCATTGTGATTTTGACTTGCATATCCTGTATAGTTAGTGATGGTGAACATGTTTTCGTGTGCCTGTTATCCATCTGTACGTCTTTTTTGTAAAAAGCTTCTATTCAGATCTTCTGCCCACTTTTTAATTGAAAGGTTCATTTTTGTTGTTGAATTAAATGAATTCTTTATATATTTTGAATATTTAATTTCTTTAAGTATTTTCAAAATATATTTATAAAAATATGTCACTATAAGATTAATGTTAAAAGTAAAAATTTGAAAATGTTAAGTTTCCAATAGTAAATAATTAGTCAGCTAAAATTTGGTACATCTGTATGATAATATATACTATGCTATAAATCTATTAAAATTGTGGTGTGGGACATTTACTTTATAAACATTTATTTTACTTTATAAAATATGTGTAATATATGTGAAATGCAAAAGCAAGCTATGCTTCCATTTACATAAAATAAATATAAACAAATAAACAAAATCTCTATGTCTATTCATGTATAAACTGACATATAGCAAACATGTATTAATAATAAAAGGTGGGAATTCAGGGTTTTTTTTCAAATTTCTTCTGTGTATTCCAAGTTTTCTGAATTTTGTATTTACTGCTTATTTGGGAAGAGTGGTATTATGAAACAGAAAGAATTAATGTCATGTTCTTTTTTGCTCAAACTCACTTTGTTTTATTTGTATTTGAGTTTAGCTGGATAATTACCACCTACCCAATTCTGTAAATTAGAACCCAGGATTCACCTATGTATTTTCCATCTCAGCTCCATGCCTATAGCCTATCACGTTCATCACATCTCTTTTCTGATGTGTCTTCTTTATTCTGCCCTCACTACCTTATTTTAAATCCTCAACACTTGTTTGCTGATCTACTGAAAACTTTTCCAAGTATCTTTCTCTTACCAATCCTTCCTCATTCCATTCCCCCTTCTGTCACATCTGTCTTCCTAACAGTCAAATATGAGTATATATTCCCCTTATGATAAAAATTTCTTTTGCCCATAATAAAACAGGAACATCTTCACATGTTATATTGAGCTCCTTGAGATAAGGCCTTGATACTATTCACAATTTCATTACTGTGTGGAATAGCCTCTTATTCCTAGAAACAGTCACTTTATTCTTCTGTACCAAGCCTTTAATTTTCCTTCTTTAAGAAGCTTTCCTTGTTTCACTATGCCACCCCTGTTTCACCTTTGGTGTATTCATACAATCTTGTTTATAAAAACCTTGAACAAATTTTGATTTACACTATTTACATATCCTTTTAGTCTTTGAGTGTCTACCTTATTATAGGACTTAAGCAAGATGGTAAGAGTGAAACAATGTATAAAATAGACAAAAGCCATGCCACCAAGGAGCTAAAAACATGGAGAGGAGGGAATGGGAGATAAATAAATGATAGAGTATGATATATACTATTCTTTGGTGTTCTGAGACCCAGTTTCCAACACATATGTGTGTGTGGAGGGGGAGAAGTTATGCACCAAGAACAAGCTGTTCTCTAGACACAGGTGAGTGTCCTTCAGTTCAACTCAATCCTGACATTGTCTACCTGGAGATAGCATCAGATCCCAGAGGTTAAGGGCTCAATCCTGCAAGACTGTTGTCCCACACCCCCTGGCCCACTTCTGTGCTTCTGAGTGGCTAACTGGCTATACACATCATCAGTTCCCATGACACTCACTGAGGGTTCCATTAATTTTCTGGAGCAGTTCACAGAATTCATAGAAACATTTTACTTACTAAATCACCATTTCATTATAAAAGGATAAAATTCAGGAACAGCCAGATGAGGGAGATGCACAGGGCAAGATACGGGAAAAGGGCATGGAGGTGATGTGCCTTCTTTAGGTGAACCACTAGCTCCCTAAATCTCCACGCATTCATTAACCTGAAAGCTCTCTGTTTCCTGTCCTTTTCGGTTTTATGGAAGCTTCATTACACAGTCATGATGGATTAAATCACTGGCCTTTGGCAATTGAACTCAATCTTCAGCCCCTCTCCCCTCTTCAGAGGTGAGGGGGTTGGGGGGTGAAATTTCCAACCCTATAATCATATGACTGGTTTATCTGGCAACCAGTCCCCCATCCTTGGTTTACCAAAAGGCTTTCAAATATTACTTCATTAACATAACAAAATACAACTTTTGCTTCTTTCACTGGAAATTGAAAGATTTTAAGGGGCTGTGAGCCAGGTATGCTGGACAAAACCCAAATATATATGAAAAATCACATGCAGTTGGTCAGAGATGTATATATATTAACATATAATTGATCAGATATAAATCATAACATCGCAGCCATGAAGCACTTCAACAGAGTGAAGTATTAGACAGCAGCTGTAAGGGTATTCAAGGCAAGCTTCTCTCATGAGGCAAAATTTGAATTAAAGCCTGAAAGATGAGAAGGAGCCAACTATTTGAAGAGCTGGAAGAGTAATATTACAGGCAGAATAAGTCGGCTGAAGGCTTATATACCAGAAAGAGTATGCCCACTTCTCAATGGAAATGAAAGATCAGAGTGGTAACAGCTCACTGATGGGTCAGATGTGGAAGAAGGGATCAAGCTAAGAAGTAGGGACTTTGTAGTCCACAGGAGAATTTGCATTTTCTTTTTAAGAAATGTAAAACTATTAAAGGGACTTTAAGCAGAGGTATAATGTGTTTTTTTATTTAATGCATTACTCTAACCCTTTTGTAGAGAAAGAATAAAAACAGTCATGAGTAAAGGAGGGTAGGGAGAGGTAGAAGAGGGTCAAGAGGGGGATAAATGGTGATGAAAGGAGGCTTAATTTGGGGTGATGAATACACAATATGATATGCAGACAATGTGTTATAGAATTGTACACCTGAAACCTATATAATTTTATTAATCAATGGACCCCAATAAATTCAATATTTTTAAAAAATGTCCCTGAGTACAATAATGACGTAGGAAGATCTTCAGTAGCCCTGATAATACATGAGGGCACTATATACCAGAGAGGTGCCACTGGAGAGTTGGGGAGACCTAATGGATTTGGAATATTTCATGAAATAGAAATGACAAAGTCTTCTGACAAATCAAATAATAAGGGATAAGATTCTTAGCCTTGGGCTTCAAATGTTAGCCAGTGGGGCTGCTAGTTACAAAAGGGAGGATGGAACTGCATTCCATGGTTAATATCTCCATGCTTTCAATTTGGCTAATCGAGAACATCAGTGTTTGCCTTTTCACTAGAATTATACGATTCGATCTGAGGCTCTCAGTCCATGGGCAAACCTCAGATGGTTAAGCCTGGGCATTTCCCTGATGGTGCCCATTCCTTCCCCCTCGTCTCCAGCTTCTGTTGAGCATCTGATTTGACTTCAATATGATTGCCCTATTTTCCTCATTACTGTAGCCTTAGTATCTAGTATGACATAACAGGTGACAGGTGCTTTGAATTATTTGCTCAACTAATGAGTGTATGAGTAAATCAATAGCCAATAAACTCAATATAGTTAAACAGTAAGGGTTTACTTCTTTCCAACAATTATCTTCACTGACATACATATTTACAAATCATTCTAAAGAATCGATCCAGACCTTGATAGGAGATGCTAACCCAGCTTGGTGTACCCAAATAAAACAGATGGCACTATCTAGGGGTCCTGATTCAGTAGATGAGAAAATGAGGGCTACAGATTTAGTCACCTAAGGCAGAGTGTACTTGCTCGGGTCACCTAGGCAAACACATTTCCACTTACACTTTCAAATGTATTTTCTCATTTCTGTATTTAATTAATGTAATGAAATAACTAGGTCAGGTATTATTCTTTCCACTTTGCCTATGGCCACTAAGAACTTGTTCAAAGTAACAAGCCTGATGGATGCAACAGCCAGGAATGGAAGCCACACTTTCTGGCTTTTGGTCTGTGCTCTTTCTTCTATGCTGTGTGCACATATTTTCCCAGCTGTACACATGCGACAAGCTAGTGGGACTGTCTGAAATACCTTTGGAATTTGGCCTGTGCCTTTAATTAAATAGCTTAAAACAAATATTATAATTGCTTACATCATTGTTCATTCCACAGTTTAGAATAACAGAATATTTTAAAAGTCAAATCTTAAATATCCAAATTATTTTATCTTTCAATGGGAAATAAGCCCATGCTTGTTAACAGAAGAGGATTTCAGAAACTGAGCAATTTTATTTCATTCCTTCTCAGCCCTGAATTTTCATGCTTTTTTAGTCCTTCTCCTTTTTTAGTAAACCCTTCAGCCAGTATTTCCCTGAGAGTAAAGAAGTTTAATTCCTGTGATAACTGAACTACATTACTATAAAATAAACATTCATCTATACATTCATAATCACGACCAGCCAGGTTTTTCTGAGAGTCACCAGTAAGGGATTGTCAGGTATCTGCCATCTTCTTCAAAGAGAAGAAGATTTCAGAAATGACTACATACACAGAAATATCCAAAACAAAGCAAATTTCTCGTCTGGAATCATTATGCTATTCATTAGTAATCATAATGGTACTTCCTACGAGCCAGACCATAAAACACTAGTGTCAGATGAAGTTTTTAACAGAGGCTACGGGAAAGCATATCAATTTTAGATGATTGAGTTTGAGGTTACATCCCTTTCAAAACGAAGTAGAGATAATACCAAGTTTTGATGAGTTTTTTAGCAGTGCAGATTACAACTTGATGCAAGTGAAGTCGATCTTCAGAATTCACTGTGGTCTGATTTTACTTGTCCTCAAGGATAGTCATTAGCCTGAGCTCACACTATTGGAATTTGGTTTTCAGGATAGGGTAAAGTTTTCCTGCCATAATTGCTTCCATCTGCTACACTAGCACATGTGTTCTTGCAATAAAATTTTCTAAAACTCTCTCAACTGCACATACCTTTTTTTGACTGGGTCCTTCTGCATTGATGTTTCACCTGCATTCTGTCTGGATGGGAATATGTCTTACAGCTGGCTGCTGCTTTGACAGTGGGGATGAGATGGGGGAAATCTGATGTTTGCTGTGAGACTCCAGTGGCCAATCAAAGACAGGCATTTGCCTTGAAAACCCAAAATTGTGGTCATGTGTGTTATGTTATATACCCTGCTCATGTCTCATTTCATTTCGATGATTTCTTTTTTACTCCATTTTTATTTACTCATTTTAAAGGACACCCAAAGCATGAATACATTGTTATGGTGAAAATCTCCTAGTGAACTAGAAAAAAGGAAGTTCTTGCCTGACTGGTGAGGCTCGGTTTGCTGTGCATCACCTCGCAAAGTGAAAGGTCGCTGATTCATTTCCAGTCGGGGCACATGCCTGGGCTGCGGCTGAGTTCCTGGTTGGGACACGTATGGGAGGGAGCCAATCAACGTTTCTCTCTCACATCAATGTTTCTCTCCCTCGCTTTCTTCCCTCTTTTAACTCTCTCTAAAAATAAATTCATAAAAGATCTTAAAAAGAAAGAAAGCTCACTTTGAGAACACCCTCCTTCCTCTACTCCAAATTATATGAGATGTTTTCTAAGGAGTTGGGATTTGCTCTCCTTAAAAAACAAATTAGTTTTGTATTCTGTTTGTTAGCAGATATTCAAAGAGTTCCAAAACTTTTCCAAAAGAAAAAAAATCAAAGAAAAATAATGTTATTAAGTTACCCTAAATCACAAAAATGAAAGTACGCTACACGAAGCAAAGGTATGTGTTAAATATGTGCATGGTCCTGGTGGAGGGGCTGGGGAGGTTATTGAGTTGGTTTGATGAGCCTAAAAAATTTAGTATGCAGGTGCTTATGTACCAGAACCTCAAATTATTTTGAAGTATAAGCTTCTGAATAAGTGTGGTAATGCAGCACACACTTCTGCAGAGACCTAAGTGAGAAGCACTTGGCTAGGTTCAGGTTCTGAAGTCCCCTGCTGTGGTTGGAGGGAAATGAAGCTGGGGTGGCATCTGCAGCATCCCTGGGAACCGGGGGTCTGGGAGTCTGAGTCGTGGGCTTCCTTGGCCAGGATACCCCTGAGGGGCCACAAAGAGATCAACAATACAGATATTATCACTGTGCTTAAAATTATATTTGGAAGTTTTAGGATTGTCTTTAGAAATAGATTTTTCATGTATATTTTTGTTAGTATGTATAATATACATATTTACACATTTAGTAACACATATATTTGCTATGATACATACATTTCTCAATTTTTTATTGATAAATAAATCACATAGACTCTTTAACATAATAATGCATAGTATGGATATGTTTGCATATACTCCCTTTAGTCCCTATGGACACTAACATTCCTTGAAAAGGTGAAAAGTTCAAAGTCCAGGGTTAGTAGTTTAGTTTGTTAGATTTATAGGCCTCCTCTAATGAATGTTTTGTCTAAGAGTTACCATTCACTTGCAAATAGAATGTCTACAACTCTCCTGGCAGACTGTTTAAGGTAGACACAGGCAGGGCGTGAAGCCGCACTGCTGCCGAAACCCGGAGAAGAGGACAGACTGAAATACCAAGGACCATATGCTAGAGAGGATCAGAGAGGTCATCCAAAGCATCACTTGAACATCAGTCTCTGAACAACAAGACCACTCCTAAACCACAGAAAACATGTGACTGTCAAACCCACACTAAAGTGTCTCAGGACACATACCCTCCCACTGTAACTCTTTCAGAATCCAACAAGCCCAGCAAAAAGTTCCTGCGTGCCTCTTCCTTGCTCCCTACCACTCACTTCATGGAAATTAAAAAGGGTGTATTAGCATCTACCTCAGTAGAATCTCAGGTTTTAAAACCTTGAACAACTAAAGGATTATTGTTCAGCTGTTTTTTTTCCAGATTGCAGTAAGTAATGCTGGATATATACCTAACATATTTGGGTAAACTGTGAGGAATTTAAATAATAAAATAAATAGACATAAACCTACTACCAGACTTAAGAATACCTGCATGCTCCTTTCTAAGACCATGGCGTCCTCCCAGGGATAACCATGACTATGAATTTGGGATTTAGCATCCCTTTTATTTTTCCTTTCTTCTGAACAGTTTTACTATGCATGCATATCATTTAAAATGTAGACAATTTAATTTTACAGTTTTAGCTTTATAAAAATGATATTGTAATCATTAACCCACATCTGGCTTTTAACTTTCAAAGTGATATTTCTAAGATTCATTGATGTTGTGCAATAGTTCACTCATTTTCACTGTTACCTAATATTTCTTTGTTTGAATATATTACAATTTAATTGTGTTTTTCTGCTGAAGGACACATCAATCATTTTCGTGGGATTTTTTGCTATTATAAGGAATGCCATGAAATTTAAAAATGTATATTGAAGTTATTGGGGTGACATTGGTTGATAAAATTATATGTGTTTCAAGCGTATAACTCTAAATACATCACTTGTGTTTCACATTGTGTGTTCAACACCCAAAGCCAAGTCTTGTTCCCTTACCATTTATCTCCCCTTTACCCTGTTTGACCTTCCCCACCTCCTGTTGCCTGTGTCTGTGACTTTTTTCTTTTACTTAATCCCTTTACATTTTTCATCCAGCCACTCAACTCCCCAGTCCCTCTGACAGCTATCAGCCTGTTCTCTGTCCACCAGTTTATGTCTGCTTTTTTATTTGTTCATTTGGTTCATTAGATTTCACATGCAAGTGAAATCATGACATTTGCCTTTCCTGATTGGCTTATTTTACCACACATGATACTCTCCAGGTCCATCGATGCTGTTGCAAAAGGTACGATTTCCTTCTTTTTAATGGCTGAGTAGTATTTCACTGTGTAAATGTATCACAGCATTTTTACTTACTCATCTAGTGATAGGCATTTGCACTGCTTCAAAATCTTGGCTATTATAAATAACACTGCTATGAAAATAGGGGTACATATATGCTCTCAAATTAGAGTTTTGGGTTTCTTAGGATATATTCCCAGAAGCGGAATAGCTATGTCATAAGGAAGCTTTGTTTTTAATTTTTTAAAGGACCTCCATACTGTTTTCCACAGTGTTTGCAACAGTCTGCATTCCCACCAAATGTGCACAAGGATTAGCTTTCCTGCACATCCTCGCCAACAATTGTTTGTTAATTTATTGATAATAGCTATTTTTATAGGTGGGAGGTGATATATCACCGTACTTTTAATTTGCATTTCTCTGATGATTAATGACATTGAGAATTTTTTCATATGTCAATTGGCCATCTGTATGTCCTCTTTGTAGAAGTTCCTTCATTTTCTTTGACCATTTATTAGTTATATTGTTTTGGGGTTTTTTTTGTTTTAAGTTGTAGAAGTGCTTTATGAATTTTGGATATTAACCTATTATTGGATGTATCATTGACCAATATGCTCTCCCATTCCATGGTTTTTTCATTTGTTGATGGTTTTCTTTGCTGACCAAAATTTTTAATTTCTGTAGTCTCATTTCATTATTTTTTCTTTTGTTTCCCTTTTCCGAGGAGATATATCAGAAAAAAAATATTGCTATGAGAAATACATAAGATTTAACTGACTATGTTTTCTTCTAAGATTTTTGTGTTTTCAAGTTTGACATTTAAGTCTTTAACCTATTTTGAGTTTAGTTTTGTGTTTGGTGTAAGGTTGTCTAGTTTCATTTCTCTTGCATATATCTATGCAATTTTCCCATATCATATCATGCCATTGTATATTCTTGCCCTCTTTGTCAAATATTAATTGCCCATAAACACGTGGGTTTATTTCTGGGTTCTCTATTCTGTTCTGTTGTATGCCTGTGTTTATGCCAGTGCTATGATGTTTTGGTTGCAATGGCCTTGTAGTGTAGTTTGATATTAGGTCGTGTGATTCCACCAACTTTGTTCTTCCTCAAGATTGCTGTGGCTACTCAGGGTCTCTTGTGGTTTCATATACATTTTTGGAATATTTGTTGTAGTTCTGCAAAACATGCCATGGATATCTTGAGATGAATTGTGTTGATCTATAGATTGCTTCATGTAGTATGGATATTTTAATGATGCTAATTCTTCTCATCCAAAAACAAGATATATGCTTCAACTCATTTATCTTCTTTATTTTCTTTCTTCTGTGTCTTATAGTTTTCCAAGTACAGGTTGTTTACATCCTTGGTTAAATTTATTCTGTTATTTTAATTTTTTTGCAATTGTCAATGCAATTATTTTTCTTAGTTTTCCTTTCTGATAATACACTCTTGGTGTGTAAAAATGCAGCTGATTTCTTGATACATATTTTGTATTCCACTACTGTACTGAATTCATCTATCACTTTTAAATACTTTTTATGGAATCTTTAGGATTCTTTATATACTGCATTATGTCCTCTGAAAATAATGACGGTTTTACTTCTTCTTTTCCAATTTCAATATCTTTTATTCATCTTTACTGATTGCTGTGTGTAGGACTTTCAGTACTGTGCTGAATTAGAGTGATCTTAAAGGAAACACATTTTTTTTCCCTATTGACTATAATGTTAGCTGTTTGTAGTATATGATCTCTATTATGTTGAGGTATGTTCTCTATATTGCCACTTTGCTGAGAGTTTTTAATCATAAGTGGATGTTGAATTTCCTCAAATGCTATTTCTATATCTGTTGGTGTGATCATGTATTTTTTATACTTGATTTTTATGTGATATATCACATCTATTGATTGTGGATATTACATCAACCTTACATCCCTAGAATAAATCCCACTTGATCATGCTGTATGATCTGTGTAACATGTTGCTGGATTTGGTTTGCTAATATTTTAATGAGAATTTTAACATCTATATTCATCAGGGATATTGTCCTATAATTTTCTTTCTTTGTAGTATATTTGTTTGGTTTTGGAAATAGGATAATGCTGACCTCATAAAATAGCCTCATAAAAGGAAGCTAGGGAGTCTTCCTTTCTCTTGAATTTTCTGAAATAATTTGAGAAAGATAGGTGTCAGTTCCTTTTTGAATGTTTGGTAAAATTCACCTGTGAAGTCCCCTCTGGCCCAGGACTTTTGTTTGTTAGGAGTTTTTATTTTACTGCTTCAATTTCATTAGTTGTCATCAGTCTATTCAGATTTTCTGCTTCTTCCTGATTCAGTTTTGGAAGTTTGTATATTTCTAGGAATTTATCCATTTCTCCCAGATTGTCCAATTTTTTAGCATATAGTTGCTTATAATATTTTCATATGATCTTTTGTATTTCTGTGGTGTCAGTTGTTACTTTCCCTTTTTCATTTCGATTTTATTTATTTGGGACCTCTCACTTATTTTCTCAGTTAGGCTGGTTAAAAGTTTCTTAATTTTCAGTATCTTTTCAAAGAACCACCTCTTCATTTCATTTATCTTTTGAATTATTTTTTTAGACTTGATTTCATTTGTGTCTATTCTGACCTTTATTGTTTCCTTTCTTCTGCTCACTTTGAACATTGCTTTTTGTTCTTTGTCTAGATTCTTTAAATGTAAAGTTAGATTGTTTATTTGAGATTTTTCTTGTTTCTTGAGGTACGCCTTTAATACTATGAATATTCCTCTTGGGACTGCTATAGCTATGCTGCATATATTTTGCATTGCTGTGTTCATATTTTCACTTGCCTCAAGGTATTTTTTTTATTTCTTCTTTGTTTTCATTGTTAATCCATTCATTGTTTAATACCATGTTATTTAGCCTCCATGTTTTTGTGTGTTCTTCAGTTTTTTTCTTGTTATTGATTTGTAGTTTCAAACCAGTTTGTACAGAGACAATGATTGACATGACTTCTATCTTCTTAAATTTACTGAAACTTGTTTTGTGCCTTAACATGTGGTCTCTTCTATAAGATGTTCCATGTGCACTTGAAAAAGAATGTGTATTCTTCTGCTTTGGGGTGAAATCACTGAATATATCATTGAAAGATGTCTGATCTATTGTGTCATTTAAGGCTGTTGTTTTCTTGTTGTATTTCTATCTGGAAGATCCATCCATTTAAGCTAGGAACATAAAGGTGAGGTATCACCTCACACCTGCCAGAACAGCTACCATCAATAAATCAACAAACAAGTGCTGGTGAAGATGTGGAGAACAGGAAACCCTTGCGCACTATTGGTGGAATTGCAGATTGGAGCAACCACTATAGAAAACAGTATGAAGTTTTCTCAAAAGATTAAAAATGAAGCTGCTATTTGATCTAGTGATCCCACTTCTGGAAATATGTTCTAAAAATCCCGACACTCCACTCAGAAAGAATATACTCACCCCTATGTTCATTGCAGCATTATTTACAATGGCCAACATCTAATCTGCTATGTATTGTTTCTGTGGACTTTCAATTATGGTAATTTGCTTCCATATGTCATGGTTTTGTTTTTGTTCTGTCTTTTTAGCTGTGAACACATACTGTGTATAACTATAGGTTTGTTTTATCCTCTAGGTATATTGAATCTTATATCGCATAATTCTCTAAACACTCTGAGGTCTTAACTACAGAATGCTTTCATCTAGTGAAAATCTGTGTTTTATTCATAGTTACCTAAGGGCTGTTAGAACCATCTTATATGATCCTTCTTCTCAGGCTCAGCTCCCCTTTATTGTGGAGACTTCTGATTCCAGCTTGTATCTGAATTTTTCTGAGCACATTGCTTTCGTGTTGCTATTCATTGCCTCCCTAAGCTGTTTTTGTTACTTTATTTTAAAAGTACATTTGTCATAAATTATTGTGGAAGGTACTTTAGAGGTTAAGTATGCCATGGAAAAGAAGCATAAGATAAATATTTTTTCTGCATTTTCACCATTGCTATCTTTTTTCTTGGTACATTTAATAGAAGTGGAAAGATGTGCCATGCTTCTCTTTACCTTCTACTTTATGCAGCTTCATGATAACTCAGCATTGAATCTTTTTTATTTATTTCACTAAGCATGAGTGAGTAAAACTGTGAGAGTCATTTAAAATGTGGATCTCAGATATAGAGTTTCATTCCAAATTTATAGATCAGTTCTGTTTATTCATTATCAACTATGTCTCTGTTTTAAAAATCAAAGATCTGGCTTCTTAGGACAGCTCTAAAGTCTTCTTGGCAATAATATTCTTCTCAAAAGAAATTTGTTAAGTTAAGTTTAAGTGAATCAGAGCATATGATTACACATTTATTAAAACACACACATGGGTTGTGAAATGACAGAAAAAATGTGTTTGGCAAAACCCATTTGGCAACTTTTCAAAACCAAAACATTTAAAAATTAGTATTTAATCACTTTATAAACCCAGCACATGGCCAGATTTTTCTATACATAGGAATAATATTCTATGGTAATTTATTTTTTATGACACAGAATAACCCACACTAAGTTTAAATTATCATTCCATAAGTATTACACATAAAATACTGTATATCATCTCTTTCTGCAATGACTATTCAATAAACTCAAAATCTCAAAGTGAGCAGGGTGACAAAAGATGTAAGACCTGATGACTTCTTATTTTACATGTGGAAGAATGCCTGTGTACAAAGGCAGATCACCACATACACGAACAACTTAGGAACAAACTTCAAATTTAACTGCTGTTTTTTTATTCTACAATTAATTTACCAGAAAGACCAGAGAGTATTTTGAAAAGACCTTTGATTATGACTTCCATTCTAGAGAATTAACATTGTCTTCTGGGTTCTTGAATTCAAGCCATTATTTTCACATTTATGTGAATCAACAATACAAGTTGCAAATAGGGCTGTTAGACCATGTGAGATTCATTTGATAGAGAAAATTAGGTTTACTTACCACGTGCCTCAAGGGGTTGTGCTAAAACTTGTTCAGGTTCCCAACGGTATTAACTTCACTTTGCCTTTAATGTTGTGATTAAGATTCAAATCTAGCATATTGATGGAAAATTACTGTTTCCCCCAAAGGGTAGAAGTTTTAGTCCTCCATCAATTCCTTCTTTGCAAGGAATATCCAATCATTTGCAAATTACCCTTTTCTTCCTAAATGAAATGAGACTTTTCTTGAGTTCAAGACTCAGAGGGCATCTTTAATAGCTCTATTCTAGAAAACTGAGGCTTGTGAAGGGAACCACTTCCTCAACTGTTTAAACACCATCAGAGCCACCTTTTCTACCACTAATATCAGTTATTGATTAAACATCTACTATGTGCAAAGGAATACATTATCTGCCCTCAGAGCAAACATAAGGTAGATTACATTACCCTCATTGTGTAGAAATAAATTGAAGCTCACATTGAATAGTTAGAATGCACTTTCACCACTCTCTCTCTCCTTCAGTGAGGAAACCAGTCTGCCTCTGTGTCCCTTCTCTGCTAGATCTTTTGTGTATCTTCAACCACTCCACACCTGAGATTCCAAAACCCAGGGTGGCCCAGTAGCCTGGTTGAGATCTAGCATACTCATAGGCAGCCTGAAAGTAATTTCCTGGGAATACAATGTCTGTTCAGAAGGTATCCAGCCATGGAATATGAAAAATAGGGACATTTATTGAAGAAGATACAAGAACATTGTACACAGGACAATGACATCTCAGTCCCTTTCAAAGTAGGCACCTTGGGACCTCACACAGTACTTTTAGTCCCCATTAGCTGCCCCATTGTATTTGGCTGAATCTCATTGATGGTATGAAATCTCTTCCTTTTCTAAGGTGATTTTAGCTTTGGGAAAAGCCAGAAGTCTTAGGGTGCCAAATATGGGCTGTAGGGGGACTCAGTCATTGGGGTGATTTGATGTTTCTCCAAAAAGTTCTGCATGAGATGTGATGCTTGAACAGGCACATTGTCATGATGAAGCTACCTATCACCAGTTGCCCATAGCTGTGGCCTTCTGAATCACCCAAATGGATTCTACAGAGGAATGTTTAAGCTTAACACAAAATTAGATGCAGATTTCTTGCTCCACTCAGTCATTTTGAATGTGACAACTGCACAATATACAGGCTAACTCAACAACATCTACCACCTCCATTAACTTCGTACAGTGAAGTCATCATTGTTCATGCCCACTACTGCCCACTCTCTTTGGCTGCCAGGGTAAATCGATGTCACACAAACCATTTTCATTATATTAACAATGGCTGGACTTTTTCCAGACAGACCTTGTACTTCCTTGATTCTGATATTTTTAGCTCATAATGTAATAAAATTTACAAAGAACACTTCAATTTGGCTTTCTGTCCCCCATAAACCAAAACACCCCTTCTCTGAAATTAAACATTACAGTGTAATGTATGTACCTTTGTGGTTGCATCCTGCTTTGCTTCCCAAGATTGAGCCCAGCTCTCTCCTCCACCACCTGAGTTACTGGTGCATTACCAAAACCAAGTAAAGGTTTGGATGTGCTCGTAAGGTAAGCCTTAGCCTCCAGCCTTTCCAAAGGAAGTAAATGCTGCAGTTTCTAGTTCTTCCTCATGCCACTTCATTTTCCCATTGCACAAAGGGCAGAACACACTCAATATAGCACCGTGTTCTAATTATCTCCTAGATAATGATAGCTATCTTGAAAACATTTAAAGTATTTTATTTAAAATTTTTAGCTTTGTTTTCTAGAGAATATAATAAATGTGAAATTATTCTTTCTGAACAAAGACTATCACTCTTCATTTCTGCTATTATAATGGGACAATAATAACTCATATACTCCAGTAAAAATCACAAAGCTTATCTGTAATCTGGATCCAGAAAGCAGTGCTATAACTGAGTTGGGCCTTAAAATCTCAGCAGAAAAAAAGATGAAACTGCATATCAGAACATTGTCATCTCCTTAGGGGCAAGAGCTTCATCTTAGACGTTACCAAAAGGGGAGTTAAATAGAAAATAGGCCTTTTGTTTTATATCAAGTTACATGCATGGACATAAGTATTAAGTCACTAGATTAAATGCTTTGAAAAAATGTGTTAGCGGTTTCAGTCACCACGCAATACCAGACACACATTTAGAATATCATTGACAACAGCATCCACACCAGATTCTATACATAGATGCTACTTTTTCAAAGTTATTGCAATTATGTTGTGGAAATTTGTTCGAGCATTGGGCCTGATTCAGGGAAAAAAAAAACTGTGAAAACCTGCTCTTACTGCTGCTTTAAAATATTACTCATAAGAATTTGAAAACTATAAGCTTATAGCAATAAAAATTAACAGCTGAAAAGTTTAAAGACAAGTCTATAACTACCACTCTCAAGGCCCAAATGCAATCACTTTTTCAGGAAGTTCCATGTGAAAAGCATCACATCTTTTAGACATTCAAGGGCATTTCCTTCTCGGCGCAAATGCCAGAGGGCTGACATCAGAAGGATGGTAGACGGTACTGACGATGTTTGTGTCATGATATAAATAGCTAAATTTCTCATAAGTTACAAAAAGAACAAAGTGAATAGTTTAGCTAATAGTGTTTTAACATGTGCTTTCTGTAAGAAAAAATGTGAAATCATTATGTGAATGACCCAGGTTGACAATTAATTACTCATAACTTTATTTTATATATTTATATAACATTAAATTTTAGGAAAAAAAGGTGAAATGTGATGCTTCTATTCCAAATTTTAATAATTTACTATGGAATGATCTAATTTTGTTTTGCCAATTACTCTTTTTTATTTTTTTAAGAGAAAGGGGAAGAGAAGGAGAAAGAGAGGGAGAGAAACACGCCTCTTAGATGTGCACCAACCAAGGCCCAAACCTGCAACCCAGGCATGTGCCCCGACGGGGAATGGAACAGTGACTTTCAGTTTTCGGGTCGATGCCTAACCAACTGAGTCACACCTGTCAAGGCTGCCAATTATGCTTCTGAGCACAATGTCACAAACCACAGTCTTATCTCTTCCTCAGTAGTACACAGTCTCAGTTTTACTTATGGATCATGTGACAGCATAGTTTCTCCCTCATTCACTGGCTTGCTGGAGTTGTCCGACCGTTTGCACAAAATAGAAATCACTAGTTTGGCTCCACTTACCTTTCTGCCCCACATAGACTGGTTTAAGGTATAAGAATGATTATCTATTTCTCACACATTCATGTACACAGGAGTTCCAGCCCTGCCCCTGGAGTGTGTAAAATCACACAATGGTCTAATAACAACATGTCTCTAGTTACAGACAGTGATTTTCTCTCCCTCCACTCTTCTTTTCCTTCAGCCCCCATTTTCTTTAAGGCCTAGAGATGGTAAAAAAAAAATTAACTTGCATTGAAATGTTTAAGATCACTTTCAACCATTCTAACTAATCAATAAAACAAACAAGCAAACAAAATATAACCAGATACAGTGAAATTAGGAACAAACTGACAGTAACCAGAGGAAAGATGGGAAGGGACAATTGGGGGGAAAAGAGGGAAGGGTTTTCAGGAACATGTATAAAGGACACATGGAGAAAACCAAAGCGGGTAGGATCAAGGGTGGGAAGTGGGGATGGCTGGGTGGCGGAGTGTGAAAATGGAGATAACTGTACTTGAACAACAATAAAAATTTTTAAAAAATTCAGATCTTTTGTAAATACTATTTATTTCTTAAAAGACTTGTGTAACTTTTTCAGAAGGCTTAGAAATAGAACTTAAGCCAAATAATATTCCATGTTTAAATGGAAATGACTAGTTCTTCACAGCCCATTCAAGAAACAAATATTTTTAGACTTCAGTTTCTAAGCCTGGTATTTGAAAGTTTAAAAATACATATGAATCTTTGTTATTTTTATTTAAAAACACTGCCTGCGAGTCAAGCAAGAGAGTGACCCTCGGCATACCAGTGGCTCTGCGTGGTCATCCCTGGATCTCTGGCAGTGACAGTGGCTCAGCAGGCTGTTTAAGATGGTTTTCCTTTCTCCATTGGCATCCGCTTAATATAGCGAAAATACAGCTTATCAGAGAAACCCACTATTCTGACCTCAAATATCAATATTATTCTTTCTCCTCAGCTGAGGTATCCTGCTTTATTGAGAAAAGAGAATTTATGTGGCATGAGGTGAACTCTCCTATCTTTCAATAAAAAGCCAAATTTCCAACCCATATTTCAGGTCCCATCTTATTCCCACCTTCTCCAATACAATAGTTTGCTCATGTTGCTATTATCCATATTATATTGGACTATTGATCCTCCACATTTACTCATTAATTTCCATCTCACAATGCTATTCCACCGACACTGCCTTTGTCAGTATATGAACAACCTCCATGCTGCCAGACCCAACGAGCACCCCATTGCCACCACTCCGTCTGCCTCTCAGCACTACTCTCCATGGCCAAACCTCGCCCTGATTTTTAAATCTCTTTGTGCTTGGACTGAACAATTACACAGCTTCCTGGATCATCTCTCTAGTCTCTAGGTCCTTACTCTCTATTTTCCTTGTGAGTGTTCCCTTCAAAGAAATCTAAAAATTGTTCTTTGGGCTAAATCCTGGCCCCATTTCTCTTCCCTCTCTCCAGATTGCTAACCTAGGTGACCTTATCCAGTTCTACAGCCTTAAATACTTTATCGATGGTGATGACTCACAAATTTGTGCTTCAGACCTAGAGTACTTTCCAAATATCTGTCTCTTCAATATCTCCATGTAGATGCCTTATAGACATCTCAAACTCAACTCATGCAAATAGAACACTTAGTTTCCCAGTATGTTCCTTTTTGCCTAGTTTTTCCTTGGTAAATAGGACTATTATCCACTTATTCTCTCAAGCCAGAAACCTAAGGGTTTTTACTTTCTCTCTCACCATGCCCTCTACTTCGCCCCACACTATTCATCAGCAAGTCCAATTAATTCTGCTTTTCAAATATACATCACAGTTGTCTATTCTATGCCTTTCTCTTACCAAAATTATTGCAATTGCTACTGAAGATATCACATTTTTTTTTTGTTGTTGTTGCTTTTTGCTCTGGCCCACTCATAGTCTGTATCCTGCAGTCATGTTTTAAAACCAAAAATCTGCTCATTTCAGTTACCCCATCTATAACTTCCCCTGACTCTATGATCAAGTTCCAGCACACTTTTGCAGAATTACCCTGCGTTGCACCCCTTGACACATGGAATTCAGGCTGACAGGTCCTTTCCAGGTGCCTCAGGCATGTGGAGATAGGAGGCCCAGTGTAAATGTCACTTCCTCTGAAAGTACTTTCCAACCACACCCAAAAAAACTTGCCCCATCATCATTAGCTCATCTTATTGTTTTAGCACTGATCACAATTTCTAATGGCACATTTTTATTTACTTTCAATTTGCCTCTTTTGCTGGGCTGCAAGACAGCTGTGACCATCTATCTCATGCATTCTTTTTTTTTTTAAGATTTTATTTATTTATTTCCAGAGAGAGGGGAAGGGAAGAAGAAAGAGAAGGAGAGAAACATCAATGTGTGGTTGCCTCCTGCGTGCTTCCTACTAAGCACTGGTCTGAAACCCAAGCATGTGCCCTGGCTGGGAATTGAACCAGCAACTCTTTGGTTCATAGGCACATGCTCAATCCACTGAGCCACAACAGCCAGGGCTATCTCATGCATTCTTACGTCCTCTTTGCACAGTGCCTAGCATGAGTCGGTGCCTAGTAAATCATTGCTGAATAAATGAATGCAACACCAGGTGCTCATAATAACAGAGACTTTTCTGCACTACATGTGTGATGTTGGGCTGCTAATTGGGCTTCTAAATGTAGAGCAAATAAATTGTGTAAAATATACCCCGTGAGAAAATGAGTATTTCTTGAATAATGTGAACTTTGCATTCATTTAGCTTCTAGGCCCCAATTTTTTAATCCAAGGGCTGCATTAATGTAGGTGTTTTTGTGATTAATTATTTATAGGGTTTTGAAATGATCTGTGCCAAATAAAAGATCCAGTCTCAAATAGCTTTAATATATCTAAAGGCTCTGCTAGACACAATTCACAAAACTACACACAGATTACTACAGGTTTGCTGAAATTATATTAATCACACTACCTATTACACAAAATGAAAAAAAGGAAACACTATTTGAAGACATTTGTAAATAATTAAAAGGCAGCTGTTTTAGTATCCAATTGCTAAGGTTAAAATAAAAATTTACCTTCAATGCTTTAATTCAAGGATTCTGTTAATTGTGATATAATGAGACTTATTTTCATACCGAATGCTTGATCTAGTTTTTATTTAACAATAGTTGATGATATTTTTTTCTATTTTCCACATTGTTTTCTTAGAGGGAATTTTTATATTCTTATGGTAAAAAATAATTAATAACAAAATATACATAAACATTTCAATTCCTCTCAGATAATAAAAAGAAATTTATAGAGAATAAAAAAAGAGAGTAAGCTTGAAAACTCAGGAGAAAAAATACCAATGACTTGCTTTCCTTCTTTTTTTATAACTGGATAATGCTTTCTTCAAATGTATTCTGAATTGTGTTTTCATGTTGTAGGTATATATGCAATATATAGGGGTGTGCATGGGCACACACAACTGTAAAAGTGAGACTGCTTTGGTTGGCATACAGGTGGAAGATTGGGATCCTGCCCTCTTGGTTCCCTCTCACACCCATGGCAGCCTTTGAGGTACTTATTGGACCACCTCGGCCTTTCTCACCATGGGGACAAGTAAACGCCAATGCCCTAAGTTATCCATTATATGTACAGAATTAACTTCCCCTCCATGTATCTAGTATGTACCAATTATATACCATTCTTTACAGAGTTGAGAAAGTCATCACTCAAGTTATTTTTTGTATTCTGTGATTTAGATAAGAAGACTTATAAAGTACATATAATTTGAAAACCACTGATGTAAAAGGTGGAAAAAGATGGCAATATCATAACATAAAATAGGTTTGTCAGATACACTGAAATAGGTCTGTCCTTTCCTCTCCACTTACCACCCACAGCAGACACTGTTAACTAATTATGGCACCCTTCAGTCCTGTCTAGACAGTGCCTTCTAATTCGCCGGGATACTCTGCTCTAGGTGGCCATTACCAATCAATCAAATTCAAGATAATAAAATAAAACCACACTGCCATTAGATGTGTGAGATATTTAGGATAATTTATTTATTTTTAATTGAATTTATTGGGGTGGCATTGATTAATAAAATTATGTTGTTTTCAGGTATATGATTCTATAGTACACCATCTGAATATTGTATTGTGTGTTCACCACCCCAGGTCAAGTCTCCTTCCATCACCATTTATCCCCCCTTTACCCTCTCCAACCTCCTACCCTTTCCCTCTGGTGATCAACATACTGTCTGTGTCCAAGAGTCTTCCTATTTTTTCTTTGCTTAACCTCATCATCCTTCTCACCCAGCCCCCAACCCTCTTACTTCTGATGCTGTCAGTCTGTTCTAGGTATCCATGAGTCTGCCTTCACTTTATTAGTTTAAAAGACAAATGAAGTAAAGATTATATAATCAAATCAACTCCCCAATGAAATGCCAGCTTTTTCTATTCCAATGGTTGTAACTAGGGACAATACACATGAAAACATAAGATGAATCATAATATCAATTTTATTATTGGTTATTTAATATTATCTAAATTTACATTAAATCCTTACATTATTTGAGATGTCTCTTTTCCCCTGAAAATGACCATATAACTTGGCATAAAGATAAGCAGAAAGAGAAAAAGAAAGAAAGGTCAGCTGTGTATTTATTTATGAGGAAAATTACACCATTGATAGTGACTTAAATAAGTGGAAAAAATTAAGCATTTTTAAAATATGAAATTAAGGGTAACCTCGGAGCAAAAGAGACCAACATCAAAATGTGCTCTACGAAGTTGCTGATTCTTCTGTGTATTTGAAGACATTATGAATCCTTTGATCTCTTAAACATACATGATGACAACTCAATACTGATGGAAGGAAGAACTGGGTCCTCTGCCCCCAACCTCCTTCCTTTGCAGATAGAGTCATATATTTATGATACTTCTATAGATTCATTCCTGTGCAGAGTAGGAATAGATAAGATAGGTAGGTGAGGAGCTTGTCATTTCAATACCAAGCAGCCCTGTTCTACCATACTCTACCCAGGCTTTCTATAGTAATGTGCAGATTTCTTCCCCAGTGCTTTATCTTCTAAGCTAGTTTCAATTTTTCCCCCTGTGTCTGAATTTCTGCTGGGGTTCTCTATCTTGAGTCTTAGATTTCTTTTGTTTTGCTTTGTGTCTTAGGACTTGTCTAGCATCTTATTCCTTGAGTTCCACCCAAGTTAAATCTCAGATCACATAGTTGGGTCCTTGTAGCACTTGAAACTGATGATTTCCTTTAGTGAACTGATGATAATGAGTAACATGCCCATGTATTAAAAGGAGTTGAACATGTGTAATCTCTTATCATACAATAACTCTGTAACTTAACAATAATTGTCCCCATTTTATAAATAAAAAATGCCTAGGCTCATAAGAATTAAATCACTTGTGCAAGATCCAGAATTGAAGATGGAAGAGGTAGATTCAAACCCAGGCCAACTGATGTCTAAACTCCTTTACTCTTTCTAACACAACACAGAGGAACTTCCTGACCGCTGCTCTTCCTCTGCCTAGTGGGTCTACCCATCATTCATTCATTTATTTGTTCATTCAATAAATATTTACTGAGCAACTATTTTGATTTAGGCAACATGTTAGGCAGTGGGATATAACAAAGGTATATCAATAATTATAATTCATGACTTGACAGACCTCAAGAACAACCCAAATATCCAAAAATGGACATCAGCAGATTTTCTTTTTGTTCAGTTTAGATGAGAAGCTATAAAACGATTTTTACAGAAAATGCATGAACAGATAAGTTTTAGAAATGCTATTCTGATAACTAATTGGGGAGGATATATTAGACTTTATATGTGAGGGAGTAAAAGATAATTAATTAATGTATAAGTTAATAAGCAACAATGTCTCTAATCAGGTTATTATTAGGAATAAACTAAGAGGAACCTGAGCAACACTTAGACTGAGTGACCAGGACTCACTGACTGATGGAATGTGGGACTCATCGGAGAGAGAATTGTCAGAAACAGTTCTGAGGTCTCTAACTTGGGAGGCTGTATGGGAAATAACACGTATGACAGAAAATAAAAGTTTAAGAAAAGAAACAGATTTGTGGGAGAATATAGAGTTTAGTTTTGAACTTGTTGTGTTTAAGAAACATATGAGCCCTGGCTGGTGTGACTCAGTGGACTGAGTGCTGGTCTGTGAACCAAAGTGGGTAGGGCTTGCCTGTTCAAATTCCCAGTCAGGACACACGCCTGGGTTGCAGGCCAGGTCCCCAGTAAAGGGGCATGAGAGAGGCAACCACACATTGATGTTTCTCTCCCTCTCTTTCTCCCTCCTTTCTCCTCTGTCTAAAAATAAATAATTAAAAAAAAAAAGAAAAGAAACGTGTGAGAAACCAGGTTCATATCTGGTAAGTGGTTGAGCATTCCAGTCTGGAGGTCATGAGCATGTTAAGAAGTGAATATGCAAGTTTGGAAATCATCCGTGAAAAAATAATGGCTAAAGCCATGGAATTAGATCCAATGACTCAAGGAGAGAAAGAAAATAAAAAAAGAAGAGGTCCAGACTGAACATGAGACTTGAACTTATATTTCAAGAGCAAGTAAGAGAAGCAGAACTTGCAAAGGAGATTATTTAATATTTAATATTGCAGAAAATGCCCACAATTCTCCTTTTGCTCTTTCCTGTATTTACTCCTCATGCAATGTCATTTTGAAGGATTTCCTGTCAAGAGATAGAGCCTATTTCCCCTTATTTTAATCTTGATTGACTTTTGAACTTGCTTATGGCAATAGAATGCAGCAGAAAGGAAGGTTTGCCACTGACAGACTTTGTATTGCTTTATGTTCTCTTTTAGAACTTTGAGCAGCCATCAAACATACAATCTTGTGCTGGGTTTTTGGAGGACGATGGGCCTCTCTGAACAGAGACAGACCATTGCAGTTGAGGCCATCCTAGACCAATCATCACCCAGCCAAGCTGGAAGCTACCCACAGATAAATGAAATGAGCGAGCCCAGATGAGAACGGAAGAACTGCCAATGTAAGCACTTACTTGTAGAATTGTGAACTTAATAAGCAGTTGTTTTAAGCTACTAACTTTCAGAGAAGTTTGTCATACAGTAAAACATAACAACACAACTGATAAAGCAAAGTAGGCAAGCCAGCACTAACTAGGGCCAAGAGGTAAGTAGAGCAAGAAACACCACCCGCCAGAAGAAGATGCTCAGCAATGTGAACTACTTTACATACATCAGGCAAAAAACTGAGAACTGGGAGAAGTCAATGCATTTGGCAATGAGCAGGACTTTGCTGATCTCGAAAGGACCAGTTTCAAGTAATGAGGTGGGAGGGGAGCATAAAATGTAGAGAATAAAGGCTTTGTATTCGAGGTAACTAAGGAAAAGTTCCCTGCCCTGAGAGGAAGAGATTGGATGCAAGGAAGTGACACTTTTCAATATTATGTGAAGAAGTGACATTTTTCCACATAATGATCTTCTGTGTCCTCAACTGTAAAATAAGAAAGTTAATTTGGTGATTGTGGAAAATGCTTCCTTTTTTTGTATTCTACGGTACTTGGGAGGCAAAAGACCTTGGTAGTTCCACTCACAAGTTTTGAAACCAAACAGATATGTGATCTCAAATTCCTTTCCCTAATAAACATGTTATTTTTAAGGTTATATAAATAAAGTCTAAATTTTCTAACATATAATATGATGATAATATTAATATTAATTAGCATTACAGATGTCTTTAAATTAAATGCTGTCTAAAATGGGCTAGTACAGTGCCTGGCACAGAATAAATGGTAAGCAAATTTTTATCAATATGTTACAATCATCATCATCATCATCATCAGCAGCAGCAGCAGCAGCATTGCTAATACTAAAGCCTGAATACGATTTTCTACAATTTGAGTTTAACTCTGCATTACTATATTCCCTACTGGTTAGGTTAGTTCTGTTTAATAGCAATGCCTTGAAATGTCAGAGTCTTTGACAGTTTCACAATGTGCTTTACAGCTCACATTAGGATTTACTGAACTTTATCATATGGTTTCCCTTAGCCACCTTCACATTTCCCTGGTTTCATAACAGATGAGAATCACAAGTAGGGATGGCTTAGACTTAGAGCTTTGTCAGTATGTATAAGTTGTAGTTGTCAGTAGAGGAGGAAAAAAATATTAACAATAAAAGCACAGCTATCTGAAACCACTCAGCGCTGGGGGAAAGTGCAAGCTTTCCATTGTTAACCACACTATTGTATTTCTGCACAGTATAACTGATGTGCACAATGGTAACCCTGCTTCATCAATGCAACATTGAATTAAGTGTATATTCTGTTCTTTAAGGTAGAAGATTTTTTTAAGGCTAATGTTGAGCAACAAATACATTCTTTGCATGGAATCTAACGTGAAAGCCCAGTACAGTACGGGAGGCAGACAAGCAGAGCTGTTCTTGATGTGGTGAGTGGAGATTAAGACTTCAACTACACCCGTGTAGCCAAACATGTGTGCTGCACAGGGAGGGGTCCCCCAGGACTTTGGTGGGTCCTTGGAAATGATACAAAACAAAGTATGGAATGAATTTATTGTTTTCAGGAAATGCCCATCAAAAATATTTTAAAATTTTGGGGAGAGAAAATCACTCATCCAGAAAATTACAGGTATAGAAAACTAAAGTGTTACTCTCTTTGTAAGTGTAAAAAAATCATCATAAATGTCATTTTAAATTTTATAGAACAAATCTATTGACACTCATAGAAGTATAACTTTCATGAGAAAATCTCAAATAAAATGTCTTCATTTCTACCTCATGAGCCATTCTTCCTGTGCATAATACTGGGTCAGGCAAAAGTAGGTTTACAATTGAGAATGTGAAAAATAATACAATAATTAATAAATAATAATTTAAGAGTAAATTCTGTTTTGCATACTCACAACTGTAAACCTACTTGAGCCCTACCCTGTATGTCCCCACCTAAGAAGTTTGCATTAGCAGTCTCTTGAAACACATTATCAACTAGTAACTCACTAACTTTTAAATGATTTTATCTGTGAACTCAAAACCCAATCTAATACATATTTGTTTTCAGACAAAGAACAAAGAATTTAGTAGTGAAGTTAAAGTCACAAATTAAAACTAAGAGTGATACAGTGTAGACAAAAAGAAAAATTCAAGTGATAGATATATAACCTCAGGGCTTTCAAAGAACTCCCCGTCAATCAGCATGACACATATATAAGTTTTACAAACATAATTTCTTTTTATTTTATTACCTAGGAGCATTAGGATATACTTTCTTGACTGAAATAATTGCTTGCAGTTAATTACAAATGAAGCAGAAGTGCTGGTAATATTGGAGACTTGTACTCCACATAAAACTGGAAATTACTGCTATTACTCTTGGTTGCTAGAGAATATTAGGTCAGAGATGCTAATTAGCAGTTCACAGCCCTCCTGCAGGGGGAAATCTCATTACTGTATGAAACTGTCTTGCTAGCTAAACCTACCATTCATGGCACTCTGACCATTTTTGTTTGAATAATCACAAGGTGTAATAAAACTAAAGATTTACATTTTTACGAGAAGGAAAGCATGAAGACTCACATATACAGTCTCCTATTTGCTCACTACTTCAAGCAAAACAGTTGTCTCACACTTTGAGCCCCACGGTCAATGTGCAGGGACCTATTATAAACAAAAAGATGAAAGTTCTAATCAACACAAGGCAGAAATAACAAGAAAAAAATTATGTCAGACAGGAGAGAAATGGGCATAGTTTTACAAACTTTTTCCAATGTACAATTTATCATATTAGTTAATACACACACTAAACTAGTCTTTATAATATTTGTACATATGTGTATTTTACAATATTTTTATATGTGTGTACTTGTGTGTGTGTGTGTGTATACATATATATATATATATAGTTATTTTATAGTCTCTTAAAATACAGCCAGATCCATCAAAGAAGAGCCATTTCCTGCAATTATTCTGGGTTTTTAAAAAGGGAACTTCTGATGCTGTGATTTATTAAAATATTTCCATTTCCCCAATACACAAATAGTTTTGTTAAGCATATAATCATTTGGAGAAAGGGCATATTCAAAGAAAGAGGAATATGTTAAAATCTGAACCTAAATTTTGTTATTGCTACTAAAGCAAAATAATTTAGATAATGCATGAGTCCTGATCGCTTAGCTAAATGAGGTTTTATATTGAAATACAAACTATATTTGTACTGAAAAAAGAATATTAAGTCCTTTGTAGTTCCATTCTGAGGTACATGTGTACCTGTACACACATATATAACACAATAATAGTGGTCCAGAAAATCCCTTAATGAGTAAGACAAAAAACCTAGGAATAAATCAGAGCCATGGAAATATATGGGTTCTTTATATTTAAAAAAAGGCACATTCATTTCTTCTCAGTGTAATAACTTATCCCATTTTAAATTGGGTTCTTTTCTTTTCCTAGAAATGGTACATCCATTTTCATCTGTGGAAGTAAAATTAATTAAGGGAGCAATAACTTGTAAAAATTGGGAGAGTAAATCTTTCACTCTCTACAGTATCAGATGGTCCATGTGATACGAATACCTTTGCCTTTGCCCTAAGCTCTTGTTAAGCCTTACCACAGGCTAGAATCAAACATAAATGAAGTTTGAATTTATTAAGCAAAGGGGAGAAAGAGTTGGAGTTTTACTGAGAAATAGTGAGGAAAACAGGCTAAGTCTGGCTTGAATGAGGAAAGGACAGCAGTCAGGAGATAGAAAAGAGCTAATGGCATCCCATTTTCATCTACACACTTCAGTCTTACAGAAACAGAGTTACCTTCTCTGCTTTCTTGAACTGAAACAAATCTCTGTTATGGGTGGTCTTGGTTCCAAATATTCTGACCCATTGTCTTCATGAAAGCGTTTTAACTGCTCGGACCCTGTGTTATGACTTTTATGTTTGAATGTATGCCACCTTGTCATCACACATGTGAATCAGCTATGTGTACCTATTGATGAAATAATGAAACTTTGGTATTTCATTTTATTTTATTTCACAATAATGCATATTAATTGAAAAAATCATTAGAAAATTCAGTAAGAAAGAAAATAGCTCAATTTCTATAACAAATTATTATACAGTGTTCCGTTAACATTTTGATATTGGTCTGCTTCTATCTGTTTGTCTATCATCTATCCATCTATTTTCTATCTAAAACAGCTGTTGCAACACCTTGCATTTCTAAAGTAATCTACAATCCACACCACTGTCAAATCGTGAGGAACCCAGCAAGATCGTGTGTTGGGGTGTGTGTGCGTGAATCTTATTCATCATCTTACCCAACCAACTGTCCCACCTGTCCTGTCAAAGGCAGAATTAATCACACTTCTGTGGAGCTGTCCGCAGGAAGGCTACTTTTTTCTTACTAGATCACAAGAGTAAATTAGAGGTTTTCAGAACTTCAAAGTTTGGATGGATGAATTCATTAAGTCACCTTTTCAAAGTGAGGGCTTACATTTGAAATGTTTTATGTACGATTTGCAAGTTGGCATTTTTCAGGTTTTTTAAAACAATTAGTGCGTGAGGGGAAGGTCAAATCAGTCACCTTGAAGTTCGGACGCCTTTGCCACGAAGAGTAAGAGCAAGCGTTGTCTTCCTTATTGCTTTCTCTTCTGAAAAAATCTGTCTTTGGCATCTCCATATTATAATATGAGTTTCTCATATTATAACTTTAGAACAAAAACAAATATGTTTAATGAAAAACTACAGTTTCATTCCCAAAGTGAAATCATTGTGTCAGGGAAGATATGGGGACTATTCAACAGAGACGTGGCTCTTATTTAACCTTGCTTATCAACATTAACTAATATATGGTCACACCTTATCATTCCCCCTGTGAAACCTTTTCATTCAGGTTTTATGCACTTTAACATATTCTGCCTGTAGCTATTGGTGCACAGGCATCTCCCTACAGTCCCCAGATGACTGAACATGGGCCTGTAACTCTGCTAGAACAGATTGAACAAATTATTTCTGGTTTAAGGAACATGCCTCATCCATACAGATAATGTGACATCAGAGAAACTGGGTCCTATCAGCAATGTTATTGTTTTTTCTCTCCTCAAAGCTTGCCCCCTCCCCCGCCCTATCCTTGTAATACCTTTTAAACTTATTTTGGCCATTTTGAGAATTTGTGAAGAAATAAAGCAATTACAAAAGATTTATTTATGTTCCCCCCTACCCAGCTGATCATAACTAAGACTGATCTCTTTTTAAATGTGAAGAGAAATGAAGAGAGATGGACAATCAATATGACTGGGGAGTATGCAAAATGGCCCTTCAACCTTTTATCTAGCATCCAGTAGACATAAACGGCCATGCAGATACATATCTTAGCATAAATTGCAAGGTAAGTCACATAAAGCAAATTTTCTTTGAAAACATCTTCACATAAAAGAGGAGTCTTATTTTTAATGTCCCACCTGCTTGATGCAACCTCCACCCAAATCAGTTCCCACGTGCCGGATATTAAGCAAGGATCTGCTGTAATGACTGGGAGTCTCCCAGACAGTGAAGGAAGAATTACGAATGACATGTGGAGTTTCATCATTAGGAAAATCTGAGGCAATATTTGTGCTTCTCTCTCTTGTTGAGTCCATGGTATTGCTACCCATAACAGCGTGTACTGGCCTCATTCTCAGTCCGTAATTTGTACTTGAAAAATATGTACATGTTGAGCCAGATGCTCCCAATGCCTAAAGTAACTCTGTGATGAATTAGGCACTTGAGGAAACAGAATTAACTCTTTCACTAAGAGTTCTCCACAGGCCCACTCCACTTTACATAAATGCAATGTCTGAAAATCTATCTCTATAAAGAAAGCAATTAAAGTTTACCATAGTTTTACATTCACTACAGTTTTAAATGCTTACGAAAATGCTTTCATCAACAAAAACTTAAAAACTATTGAGGAACTTGTCTACTAGATAAAGCTATATATCTCCAAAATAAAAATATCTCTCAGGCTACTGGGGAAGGAAAACAGCTATGTTTCCCAAACAAGCCCCAGACTGTTCTTAATCCAAGATGTTAGTAAACAGAGGGGCCCTGAGGAGACCGATCACTAATAGTCAACGGACTGTTTGGAACAAAGTCTTAATGTGCCTCACTGATAGGATCTATTTTATCTTAACTCAAAAAATTTATCATGTTATTAAAAATATTTCACATCTATCTTTCTTTCAAAGGCTGAGATAGTCCTTTCTTTCTTTCTTATTCTCTCTGCAGTTCAAACAACGGAATGTTCCTGGACAATGTCAGCTTCCTGTATACTGAACATAAGCTGTTTATAATCTTCACTGTGTTCAAGTCACACTTCTAATACTCTAATTTTTGGCAGGATACTTCATGGGATTAAAAGGCTCAAAACAACCCTGAACAATCCAGCAGTAATTACAAGTCTTGCAGCATGACAATATCACAGAGGGTCTCTAACAGCATCCTAATTGCACACATCATTTGAATACCTTTTTGCACCATGCTGGGATGGGGATTGTTTGTTTGTTTGTTTGTTTTTGAGCAAGGCCATCTCTAGCCCAGACCATACCATTTATTTTTTTTATTTTTTTTAATTCTTTATTTTATTGATTATGCTATTACAGTTGGCCCATTTTCCCCCTTCACTCCCCACCACCCTGCCCATCCCCTCCCACCCTCATTCCCCCCTTTAGTTCATGTCCATGTGTCATAAGTTCTTTAGTGTCTACATATCCCATACTATTCTTACCCTCCCCCTGTCTATTTTCTACCTACTGTCTATGCTACTTATTCTCTATATCTTTTCCCCCTCCCT